>CAJQTV010000491.1:0-62180 GCA_907163055.1 Formica aquilonia x Formica polyctena
AACTGTTACAAACATCAACATATAGACTATATATCGACTTATTGATCTTATCGATATATTGATGGTTACGAAATAATGAGAAGTAAAGGTTGGCACCATGTACTTTCAAGCGTTTCCACCGAGCTCCGTAAAGTTAGCCGGACCACTTTAACTTTTAAATAATTAAAATTATCTAATCGTTTGGTGGTCGTTTGGTGATGATTGGTAGCTTAATTAAAACGTTTGGTGGTCAATCGTTTTTTTTTTTTTTTTTTTTATTAAATAATTAAAATATTGGTGTAAAGTTAGCCGGACATTTTTAATTTATAGTCTAATTGATTAAATCAGGGCTTATTCGATGCAGAATCGTTAGGTGGTCACAAATCCTTTATTTACAAAGTTTGGTGGTCCATAATTTATCCAAAAAGTAAAAAAAAAACCATATGCGGTTAGGTAGTGGGGATGGCTAACTGGAAGCTGCAAAGTTAGCCGAACAAATATATCATTTACCAACCAATTTTGTTCAAATTGGTCTTAATTGAAAGACAATCGTTTGGTGGTGATTGGTAATCTAATTATAACGTTTGGTAGTTAATTATTAGGCTACTACGATTATAAAACCATGTGCGCTGATCTTGCGCCTGCACGTGCCTTCGTCCTGTAATGGCTCTCGCAGACCATCGCGTTGACGCGACGCGCGATATCCAATGAGAGCTCTGATTTTCGGAAAAAATAAAGCTCTCATTGGATATCGCGCATTGCGTCATCGCGCTGATCTGCAAGAGCCATAAAGCTGGGAGCACATACTTTTGCATAAGCGCATAATCATAAGCATAAAGAAATTGATTGGTCTATAACAGTGCTCGGAGATAGTTGCCCTTTTCGGGCCGATTCCGTGGCTCACGCCTATTGCCTCCCACTCACCGCTCGTGTGTTAGCGACGAGTCGCCAGATACGCGTAACTAAGGAGCGCGACGTTTTGTCTCAGGAGCGTCCGTATATAAGAATGCCCAAATATAATAATAAGACAATACTTTTCTATAAATAAAAGTTTTTCTTCAATATTTTATATCAATGAAATATAAAATATTGAAGAAAAACTTTTAATTTTGAGAATTTTCGCCGTGCATTTAGAAAAGTATTGTCTTACTATTATATTTGGACATTCTTATATACGGACGCTCCTGAGACAAAGCGTCGCGCTCTTTACAATTAGTTACGCGTATCTGGCGACTCGTCGCTAACGCGGTGAGTGGGGGGCAATAGGCGTGAGCCACGGAATCGGCCCGAAAAGGGCAACTATCTCCGAGCACTGGTCTACAGGGTGTCCCATAATTTGCGGATCACCCGCCATGTGCAGGTAGAGCACATGAAACCGAGAAGAAAAGCTCTTTACTATTTTGCGATTTTCGTAATAATTATTAAGAAATTAATTTAAAAAGATGGGCCAATCACAAGCGCGCGGCAAGAAGAGACTTCCTACTCAGGCGTTGCTCGGTGCGCGGCGAAGCGGTGGGAGGGGCGCTGTATACGGCTACGTACGAGCGAACGCTGAAGCCACGCATCTCGAACTATTCTCTCTCTCTCTTTCTTTCTCTTTCTCTCTCTCTCTGTCTCTCTCTCACTCTCTCTTTCTCGCGCGCGCGGCATAGGAAGCAGAGTTGGGCAAAAATCTAATTAACAATTACAAATTTCAATTACAATGTAATTCTTAATGCAATTAATAATTACATTTTATAATCGTTAATTATTGCAAACAATTACATTGTTTGCAATAATTAACAATGTAATTGTTTGCAATAATTAACGATTATAAAATGTAATTATTAATTGCATTAAGAATTACATTGTAATTGAAATTTGTAATTGTTAATTAGATTACATTTTTGCCCAACTCTGCTTCCTATGCCGCGCGCGCGAGAAAGAGAGAGAGAGAGAGAGAATAGTTCGAGATGCGTGGCTTCAGCGTTCGCTCGTACGTAGCCGTATACAGCGCCCCTCCCACCGCTTCGCCACGCTCCGAGCAACGCCTGAGTAGGAAGTCTCTTCTCGCCGCGCGCTTGTGATTGGCCCATCTTTTTAAATTAATTTCTTAATAATTATTACGAAAATCGCAAAATGGTAAAGGACTTTTCTTCTCGGTTTCATGTGCTCTACCTGCACATGGCGGGTGATCCGCGAATTATGAGACACCATGTATAAGTATGTGACATGAAAATTCTATAAAAATTCTCCGAATATGCTACCATCGCTCTTCGTGACTTGCAAAGATAATGCTACCGCAAAAAAGAAATGTATAATTAATTTTCTTTTTCATAAATAATAAATAAACTTAAAATGTCGGATTGACTGATCAGCTACGTCCAAAAAATTTTCGGTCGAAAAATCGGAATTCTCGATATCGGGAGGATAATGTCGCACAGATCCCGATGATTGTCACCGATAACATTTTATCAGATTTAATTAGCGACGAACCCTTTCGACGTGACCCTTGGCGCACGAAGACGGAATACGGTATGAAGAAGCGACGCGACGCTTTATTTGGCTCAGGCGACGAGCAGATTGAAGCCGTTCGCTAACACGGTGGTGAATGTAAAATTGCCGAGACACATGCAGGAATGTAGATTTTTCTTGTCGGCTTTCTACGTCGTGACGTCACGACAAGAATCATTGTTTAATACATTTTAAATTGTATGTCGGTCATACGAGAAAATGAAAGAAAAAGAATAAGAAATGAAAAAAAATATATAGAAATATTCTTATTCTAATATATATATATTGCGATATTATTACACAACAAATTTATCTTATTATTTTTAATGGCAGATTCTTCATGCAATCGAGACATAAACATCCAGCAATGGATGTCTAAATACAAAATTAACAGAATACATGTTTCTTGGCAAAAACTCGCTCCCATTGGCAACAGAGTTTTTTGTATGCAACCATTTTATGGGATGAAAGCATATATGGTTCCAATCTGGCGTCTCGCCATCGTAATTGGTATCATATGAAATCATTCGTGTAAGCACAACATAAGAAGTCAATGATCAGCCGTCCCCTCACATATTTTAACGAGAATTCAGACTTTTTAGTTATGAAGCGCTTCCCAGTAAACACAGTTTGTAGCAGTTATATAACATGTAAGTAACAATTAACGTAACAATTGTTACATTTAGAAAAACATTAATGTAACATAACTTGTTATTTTAATGTAATATTACATAGTTTCATTGAAAGATACGTATTTGTTATGTTAACAATTGTAACATTGCATTTATAATATTTCATATAACATTCAAGTTATATCCCAGTGAGCAATATGTTATCAAAAGAAATTCATAAAGTACTCAAGTTTAAGAGTCGGACTTCCGAAAACACCATCAAAATGATAATATTGTTGCGTCCCTGCGGGTCGTCTAAGGCGGTTATTCATAAATCTGCTGTATTCGTCTCCGGGAGAACGTTCCTAAGCGTTGTTGTTAAACAACGGCGGACATCTTGAGAGAGAGATCGGCCATCTTGAGTCTCGCGACGGATGTCATTCCGGGCGGACATATTTGAGATACGAATACCGTTATTACCCGTTCTGTGTTCCTTGTTCAATTGTGTGTTCTGTGTTATTATTAAAGTTCCTTTTGTTCCTTTAAAAAAGTGTTAATCATTTACGTCGCGGTACGCGAGTGCCGTTTGTGTCGCGCGTGTTCGAGTATTATCGAAGTCGACGCGCGGACGCAACATTTTGGGGGCTCGTCCGGGATACGATACGGCGGACCGTTTTGTGTATTTTAAAAGAAATGCGTGAGCTATGGCAATGGAGCAACAGGATCCAATAACGGGAGTTTCCACACGAAAGAGAATTCGTGCTACGACGACGCCTCAAGATGCGACATCGGGGACATCGTTGGAGGCAATTACTCTTTACTCCACAATGCGAGAAATTCGGGAGCTTCGCAAGGAGCGATTGCGGATGCGAGCAGTATTTGAATCGCAACTGCGTGAGCGGGATAGTGAGCTTTGCCGAATGAAGGAGATTTTCCGACAACGGCAAACACAGCTAAGTCCATCTAATAATAGAGATTCGGTAGCTCGAAGCCAAAATTCTTTTTGAGAAAATGAACTCGGTTATAAATTGAGACCCGTTAATTAAATAATGATAATTATATTTTACTATTTTCAATTTTAAGTGAATGTTCTTGCGTGTGTTTGTTTTCTTTGCTTGTGTTTAAGGAAATAATTTCTTGGAAAGATGATGAAAGGAGAGAAGAGGAGAGGAGAGTTCTACGGAAAAAGACAGAGTTGTAAGAAAGAAGAAAATTCTTTTGATGGAAGAGAGCTCTACGGAAGGAAACGGAATTGTAAGGAAGAAGAGCATTATTTTGATAGAAGACTGCCTCACCCGCGGTTTTTGAGCCATGGTTTTCCCGTCGGGTCTTAGGGCGAATGCCGAGGCAGGGGCTTGAGGAGTCCTCTTTTGAGGATGTCGGGTCCATGGTAGATACCCCCCTCTTGTCCGAAGATTCGCTCCCTTTTGAGATGCGGAGATGCAGCAGCTTTGAGTATTTCCGAGAATAAGGCGAACTACGGGGGACGGCTACTGTAGTTTCAAGATGTATCAGAGTCGATTGGGTTCTGGATTTTAACGGTGCTCGGTAACCTGCAGCAGCAGCTCAGGGTAGAGCAGGAAACCGTTTCTGTGCCCTGGAGTCGACGTTGGATGTTCTTGTCAAACGGGTTCGATGACAGTATCCTGTATATTCCTGGAGGGTGTGTGATTGGGGCCAATAAATAATGGCGCTCGGTAACCTGTAGCAGCAGCTCAGGGTAGAGCAGGAAGTCATTAAGGCACCCTGGAGTCAACGCCTTGGAAGAAGAGGACAACGATCAACCCATTTAATTTGGAAGAGCCCTCATTGATTGTCGGGACGACAATTTTGAAGAGGGGGAGTAGTGTTGCGTCCCTGCGGGTCGTCTAAAGCGGTTATTCATGAATCTGCTGTATTTGTATCCGGGAGAACGTTCCTAAGCGTTGTTGTTAAACAACGGCGGACATCTTGAGAGAGAGATCGGCCATCTTGAGTCTCGCGACGGATGTCATTCCGGGCGGACATATTTGAGATACGAATACCGTTATTACCCGTTCTGTGTTCCTTGTTCAATTGTGTGTTCTGTGTTATTATTAAAGTTCCTTTTGTTCCTTTAAAAAAGTGTTAATCATTTACGTCGCGGTACGCGAGTGCCGTTTGTGTCGCGCGTGTTCGAGTATTATCGAAGTCGACGCGCGGGCGCAACAATATTATGATATCAATAAGTCCTCCAATGCGTCGATTTTAGAGGAAAGAAAGACATCACATAATTGACATCTAAAAGAATTCCACAATCTGATTTCTT
This sequence comes from Formica aquilonia x Formica polyctena, assembly GCA_907163055.1. Lineage (NCBI taxonomy): Eukaryota > Metazoa > Arthropoda > Insecta > Hymenoptera > Formicidae > Formica > Formica aquilonia x Formica polyctena. Next base: position 5,371 of record CAJQTV010000491.1, read on the forward strand.
ATTTTAAATATCAAAAAAATGTCACCGTTAAGAACCCTTCTATTTGTAGTATTATATTTTTGGGCGAGCTTTTTAATTCATCGATTGATCAATCGCATATGATGCGCAAGTACAGCAAAGTCCTGTATTTGCTACATTTGTGCATCATGCGATTGATCAATCGATGAATTAAAAAACGCCCTTTACATTTTTTGAAGACATAACCCAACTTCTTAGGTTGAATATAGAAATAACAAAAATGTATATGAAAATATTAATATATTTTATGCTCAAATACATATTTAATAATATTTATAATTTGAGAAAGAAAGATTATCTTAAAAACGTTAATATTGAAGAAATGCTATCTCTTTGAAATCCAGAGCATGCAGTGGCACGCAGTTCACACTAGAACACAGGGTCTCTAGTTCACATGTACGTTGCTTGCGCATGTGTGCGGCTTTCGTAAAATATCTTAAATGGCACGCTTGCTAGAGACTTTAGAGATCTCTATGAAGAGATATCATAAAGAGCTCGTGTGAAAGATATCTTACAAAAAGATAACTTATTGATATCATTTCTAAGAAAATTTAATTAAGTCTTTAAAAAGTCCTCTTAAAGAGCTCATTCTCTCAATAATGCTCACTGGGATTACAATGTTACGTTAATGGAATAGTACATTATACCCAGCAAACACGGATATATAATGGTTATATTATCATAATAAAACGAAATGTAACACGCAATATAACACAAATGTACTATGTTATATACACGTTAGGAGTAATTTCCTACTCACATAAATTACAGTCATATAACATTAATGTAACATATAGATAACATGTTATGTAATCTTCGAAAAAGTTATTGAATGGTTATATAACATGTATAAAAATTTGGAAAAAGTTATATAACTATAATTTGAATTAAACAATTCTGTTATAATGTTGTTACTAAATAGTTATATATTTGTAATGTATTTTGTTACTAAATAGTTATATATTATATTAAAAATAATTGTTTTACAGACTTGTTACAAACGTGAATACTAAATCAAATTTTTTAATAAATTTCAAGCAAAATAAATGTACTTGGAATTAATTAAAAAATTTGATATTGTATTTGCGTTTGTAACAAGTATGTGACAAATAAAATTTCTGTTACATGTCTTGTGAGGTGCAAATAATAATATATTTGTTTTTATATAAACAAAATTTTTTTATTGATACACTTGCCCAGTATATATATTATATATATATATATATATATATATAATAAATTTATTTTAACACTTTACAAGTACATCCGTGGACAATGATTCGCCTCCCTAGATCTTACCCAGTAAACACAGTTTGTAGCAGTTATATAACATGTAAGTAACAATTAACGTAACAATTGTTACATTTAGAAAAACATTAATGTAACATAACTTGTTATTTCAATGTAATATTACATAGTTTCAATGAAAGATACGTATTTGTTATGTTAACAATTGTAACATTGCATTTAAAATATTTCATATAACATTCAAGTTATATTACAATGTTACGTTAATGGAATAGTACATTATATATACATAATTTCCACGGTATTGCTGGGCTGCGTTCGAGAACGTCACCCATGTGCACCGAGCGTCGTTTTATCTTCGTTATTTACTGAAAGTTAAACAAAGATAGAACGACGCTCGTGTGCACACGAATGACGTTCTCGAACACACCCCTGTGCTGGTGTCGGTCTCTTGCAGTCTCTTTTATTGTCTTGTCCCGGTTGCTCTTTGTGTCGCAGATGTGGGTTTTATTTGAGGTAATGCTTTGTTTTTTTTACAATAATTGATGAAAAATAAAATACAATTTCTAAAGAAATCTCTGGACATATTTTTCATAATATTGTTTGCACATATTTCGTAATTATATTATGAAAAAATTGTTTACAAATTTAAGGTTATCTCTTTCCCATAGATGATCGATGCATGTTCTTGTGTCGTACATATGTAATTTTAATCCAAATTTGGGTTACTTATGTAATCTTTTAAAGGATTACTTTAGATTAAAATCACATATATGACATAAGAACATGCAATCGTTTACCGGGAAGAGATAATCTCAAATTAGAGGTTATTGAACAGTTTTCTCATTAATTAATAATTTACGAGAAAACTGTATTTACAACTGTACTTACAATATATTCTTTTTATTATATTTATATTATTATAGGTTTACACATGTTTTTAATATATTGATAGCAATTATTAAAGAGATCATGAGCAGTTAGACCAGAAACAGATACATTTATATATAATTACTATATTTTTGGTACCTTTTATTTTTTAACATTTGCTCTTTTACATTTATATTACATTTTATATTTCTTGCATTTTACATTAAAAGCATTGTTGCATTGTTATAGAAAATTGCACTTTTAGGCATAATTTCTGCATTTTGCGGTGCTATGTTGAGCATTATGTATTCCCTGCCGAAAATGGTCGATTAAAACGGATTTAAAAAAATGTAATCCGAATCGATCGGGATTTCTGCACCGAAAATGCGGTATTAAAACCGGTTGAAAATAGTCAAATCGAATTTAGTACGCTTCAGGCGAGATTAATGTTGGATGATATATCTCCACCTCAATCCAAAATTATACGATTTCATAAAGTTATAATTAAACCTGTTTTAATGCAATTGAATTGAAATTTACCATAGTCAATCCATAGGTAAAAATAATCCCTTTTAATAAAAAATTTTATCATTTCGCAGATGAAAAGTAAATTGATTTTATGTAGTGTGAAGTCGGATTTGCTGTTATCATGAGTCACAATCAATTATTGAATCGGTGTTTCTACAATCGAAACGGACTCAGCTGTTAAAAACAAATATACGATTTCTCCGCAGAGGGTCCGCCTTATATCCCCGCTTGACCGCTTTCTACTTCCAGGTTGGCTCGTTTGCCCTTCGCCCGGAACTACGCGCAGACGCGCGAGCGCGTGGGCCGCCAAGTTGCGGGTCGCACTATTGTATCGCGGATTATGCTTAATGTGATGACCTACGGCAGCCACAATATCCATTCAATTATTCGTATTTATTTGGATTTACAACAATATGGATTAGAATGTAATGATTTTAGATTGGAAATAATCCGCGAAAGCGATATTAAAACCGATTATAATTCGTTCGGAATTAAAATCGATTACTTTTTAATCCGGGCGCCGATTGAACCGATTAAAACCGATTAAAACCGATTAAAACGGATTATGTTTTAATCGGTTTTAATCGACCATTTTCCGCAGGGTAGCTAAACAAGATTGTTTCTCTTTGGTTAATACTTCTCGTTGACTTTGTTTCATATTGGCCCATAGTTTCTTTAATTGTTGAACTGTACGCTATATGCAAAAATAAACATGTAAAAAATCTATCTGTATATTTTAAGTATATATATGCACAGTAAATATATAGATATAAACAATACAAAATAATCTTTTGATATTTACCTCTTGCAAAACCATTGTAGAGTCTATAGGTCTGTTCTTTACAGCTGAACTGGCTGCACCAGTTCAGAGCCCATCCTTCTCCTTCCAATGGGGAGAGAAAAAGATAAACTCTGAACCAGTGCAGCCAGTTCAGCTGCAAAGAACAGACCCATTGTATCGTTTGCAAATTTCAGACCATGCAACTTCTTTGTCACGAAGTGTAGAACTATCACTTTTTTTTACCTCTATAACGTGCTTGAAATCTTTTAATATTTCTAAAAAGATTTTTTTTTCGATTGTGCTATAATGTTTCGACATTTTCACTTTGTATATTAAAACAAAAACAAACTTTGTATTTTAATAATATTATAACCATAGACATAGTATATCTAAACCGAGCGTTTGCCTTTATTTAAGGAGTGGGGACCGATGCCCACGTAGAAAAGGACATACTCTGTTTTGTGACCCTTGCGTTCTCTCTCGCTCGCACAGAGCATAGCGCTCTCTTTTGTCATGCTACGTGCGAGCGAGAGAGAACGCAAGGGGCACGAAACAAAGTATATCCTTTTCTACGTGGGCATCGGCCCCCACTCCTCAACACTTGGTCTAGATATACTATGTCTATGATTATAACGAACTTTACTTAAGGGTCAGCAGGAGAGACAGTAGAGACCTCTCGCGGGAAGCCGTGAATTACGAATTTGCTTATCCCGTATTACGGCCAAAAAATAAAGAGAATCATGTTAAACCTGTGATATTTGTAATCAGTAGGATCATCCGCAGTCCTGTACAGAACTATTTTTTTAAAAAAAAGAGTTAAAATAATATTTTATTAGTTGACAAGAAAGGTACATACTAGGTACAGCTCATGGTGGATTAGGTGCAGTTGGCCATGAGCTGTATTTCATTTATTATAAATTTTTAAGAGCCAAAATGCAAAATTCGGCTCTGTACAAGACAGCATAATTATATAAAGAATTTAATAAAAAAATTCTAATAATCGCGGGCTAGTAAGAGCCAGAACGCGGATGGCAGTGCGTCAGTTTCATAGAAAAATAAGTTTTCTATGAAACTGAATATGTGCACAGGGCACGAAATTTACTTGGTGTATACCAAGATTTTTTAAAATTAATCTCAATTCGAGATTTACAATAATCCCTCTCATACAATATTCCCTATTTTTCTCGCCTTCGTCTCTCCAGGGGGGTAAAGAGGGATTATTGTAAATCTCGAATTGAGATTAATTTTAAAAAATTTTGGTATACACCAAGTAAATTTCGTGCCCTGTGCACATATTCAGTTTCATAGAAAACTTATTTTTCTATGAAACTGACGCACTGCCATCCGCGTTCTGGCTCTTACTAGCCCGCGATTATTAGAATTTGTGATGTCACTCGAGAGCCTAATTTCTTAAATTTGTTAGTTCACGCCGGCTGAAAGATGGCGTTAATAGTAATAGATATTATAAGGCAAATGAGAAGTATCGGTGGTGTGGGGTCTGAATAGCTCAGAGGTAAGAGCAGTCGCCCGGCAAGCGAAAGACTCGGGTTCGATTCCCGATTCAGCGACTTCGCCCCGATATTTTTCTCGCCTTCGTCTCTCCAGGGGGGTAAAGAGGGATTATTGTAAATCTCGAATTGAGATTAATTTTAAAAAATCTTGGTATACACCAAGTAAATTTCGTGCCCTGTGCACATATTCAGTTTCATAGAAAACTTATTTTTCTATGAAACTGACGCACTGCCATCCGCGTTCTGGCTCTTACTAGCCCGCGATTATTAGAATTTGTGATGTCACTCGAGAGCCTAATTTCTTAAATTTGTTAATAAAAAAAGTTTCAGAAATGGTTCATGAATATGACTTCTTCGATGTAAAATACGGAATAAGCGGATCTCACTAGATGTGTATCTAAGGAGCAGCTCATGGGAAAATTTCCGTGGTAACTTACTGACTGCTTGACAAAGAGAGATAATTGCGCCGTCTTTGTCTCTCTTTCATCGTGTATGTGTGTAGTATCCGTGAAGGCACAAACACCGATACGTTGAGCACACGGATGCGATCGTGAGAGATAAATCTAGACAAGGAGCGACAATCGCGTGCTGTCCTTGATCTTCTAACGTATCGCTTTACAGTCGAGATACAACCTGAAAATGCTTTCTGGCCTCTCGTGGCAGAAAGCAGTAATGCAACATGACTAACGGGCGCCCATTCTTTGAGAATTTTATATTTACGTATATACATATATGCATATATATGTTTAAATTATAGTTAAAATTATACGTGCAATTAAATATTGTATGATGATCAATAATAATATAGATAACAGAGTGAATAAATATACAATATGTAAGACACGGGTGCCTGTTAGACTTTGTGAGATTTGTTGCTTTGTTACTATCGATATTTCGTTTATCATATTAGCGGGATAGAGAAATAGCATGATTGTCAATTCTTGTTTGACATTACATTATCTTTTAACAGTCTTAATCGTAGACAATTATATTATATATTCATAGACAATTATATTATCTTTCTTCAATTGTACCGATATCGCGTAAGCACATACGAGTACTGGTATATGAAAGCATATATATAAATAATACATGTAATGACGAAGTGCAAAATATTCAGTCTATCATGCAGTACACTCAAGTTCAATTCCACAGATATCTCAAAAAAATTTTTAGATGTGTTTTGTTATTACATTTTATGTTTTGAGAATTATATTGAAAACAAAATTTGAAAATTTTGAAAATATCTTAATATTAATATATATTAATATATTAATAATATATTAATAATAATTAATTAAAATAGCTTTTCTCTCCTAGTTGTTATTGGTTTATTACAAGATATATTAAATACATAAAATAAATTTTTTATACACATGTACAATTACAAAATGGTCAACATATTTTCAAAATTTTAATAATTATTCTAAATATAATTCTCACACAAAATGTAATAACGTTTATATAACAAAAAATATAAAAAAATTTTTGTTAAGATGTCTGTGGAATTGAACTTGAGTTTACTGCGTGATAGATTGAACACTCTTGCACTGAGCCATCACATATTTCTTGTAAATGCTTTCATATTATCAGTATTTATGTAGCAGATATTTTTACACGATAATATCGATATAATCGAAAAGAAATCAAGATAGCATACTTGTCGGTCTATAAATTTGCAATTACTGAAAGATAATGTAAGCCAAGAATTAACAATCGTTCTCTCTTTGTCGCTCTATCATGCTGATAATATATAAAGTATCGATAAAAAAACAACAAGTAAAAAAGCAATAAATTGCCAAGTCTAATAAGTGCCCGTGATTTACATATTGTATATTAGTTCACTCTGTGAGTTATTATTTTACTGTTATTATTTATCGTCATACAATTTTTAATCATATATATAATTTTTAGATATTATTGATACATATATACGCATAAAAGTGCATAAACAAATATAAAATTTACAAAAAGTGGGCGCTTGTTAGCCTAGTTGCATTACTGTTTTTTGCCACGAGAGGCCAAAAAGCATTTTCAAGCCGTATCTCGGCTATAAAGCGATACGCTAGAGGAACAAGGATAACGTGATCGTTGATCCTTTTCTATCTTTCCTCTCCACGGTGCGTCCACGCGAGCAATGCAATCGTGTGTGTACGTATATAGACATACACCTCTACATAGAGATCGAGAATTTATTTCTCAGATTGGTAATCCTGAAGTCGAAGTTTTGCATTGTCACCGCGCGAGGTCTCCAATATCAATTCGGAGTTTGGCCGTCACTCTTGCCGACCCTTAAGGCTGATTTATGCAGGCCGTAACTGTTAATTTATGCCGGAACCGTTAAAGTTTAACACTAGGATTACAATGCTTTTGTTCATAATGGCATTATGAACAAAAGCATTGTAATCCTAGTGTTAAGGCTGGTTTATGCAGGCCGGAACTGTTAATTTATGCTGGAACCGTTAAAGTTTAGCACGAGGATTACAATGCTTTTGTTCATAATGCCATTATGAACAAAAGCATTGTAATCCTAGTGTTAAACTTTAACGGTTCCGGCATAAATTAACAGTTACGGCCTGCATAAACCAGCCTTTAAACTTTAACGGTTCCGGCATAAATTAACAGTTACGGCCTGCATAAATCAGCCTTTAAACTCAGAATAGAAATGCTAACATGTTATGATTATAGAGATTATAGACAATGGTGTTATATTGTAATGTGGTTAAATCAACTTTAAAAGAAAGAATCATTCTTATTGGTTTGTTCTAACAGAAATATACGGAAATAGCCAAATGGTCAATAAGTATTATTTTAAGCACATCTTCGAGAAGAAAGTCTCAAATTGAATGAGGATTTCTTAGGCAAGAACTTCTTCTCGAAGATCGTCTTATTTCGCGACTATGAATTGTTACGATCTCAAGACGGTCTTAATTGAATAAGATAATCTTGACCAAGATGATCTTAAGTATTGTCTTGAGCTTGGACTATGAATACCGCCCTATGTCTATGAGCGCAACTCTCCCGATTTTGGGTGTGTTCCCTTTTTGCCGGCGTTACAACCATCCATGACATCATAACAGTTCACTGCCGCAACGTTCCGAAATTACTTTGGCACTGTCAGTAGCATTATAATTTTATATTTCGGAACGACTTTGCAGTAATTATAGTGCAGTGAAACATAATAACAACAAACATGGACAAGCATCGTAAATTATCAATTTGTTTAATAGCATTAGAAATTTTAAATGAAAGCAGTGATAATTCTTCCGAAGAAGAAGAATATAACATTACATCTAACAATTAATACATCTAACAATTCTATTTTATTGCACGACGCCATGTTGCACTGTAAGGGCCCGGGCACATAAAAAAACTTAAGCAGTAAGACTTAAGGGTCGGCAGGAGTGACGGCCAAACTCCGAATTGATATTGGAGACCTCGCGCGGTGAAAATGTAAAACTCAGGTTTCAAAGTTACCAACGCTGAGCAATGAATTCTCAGTCTCGATGTATAGGTGTATGTCTGTATACGTACACACACGATTGCATTGCTAGCGTGGACGCACCGTGGAGAGGAAAGATAGAAAAGGATCAACGATCACGTTATCCTTGTTCCTCTAGCGTATCGCTTTATAGCCGAGATACGGCTTGAAAATGCTTTTTGGCCTCTCGTGGCAAAAAACAATAATGCAACTAGGCTAACAAGCGCCCACTTTTTGTAAATTTTATATTTGTTTATGCACTTTTATGCGTAAATATGTATCAATAATATCTAAAAATTATATATATGATTAAAAATTGTATGACGATAAATAATAACAGTAAAATAATAACTCACAGAGTGAACTAATATACAATATGTGAAATCACGGGCACTTATAAGACTTGGCAATTTATTGCTTTTTTACTTGTTGTTTTTTTATCGATACTTTATATATTGTCAGCATGATAGAGCGACAAAGAGAGAACGATTGTTAATTCTTGGCTTACATTATCTTTCAGTAATTGCAAATTTATAGACCGACAAGTATGCTATCTTGATTTCTTTTCGATTATATCGATATTATCGTGTAAAAATATCTGCTACATAAATACTGATAATATGAAAGCATTTACAAGAAATATGTGATGGCTCAGTGCAAGAGTGTTCAATCTATCACGCAGTAAACTCAAGTTCAATTCCACAGACATCTTAACAAAAATTTTTTTATATTTTTTGTTATATAAACGTTATTACATTTTGTGTGAGAATTATATTTAGAATAATTATTAAAATTTTGAAAATATGTTGACCATTTTGTAATTGTACATGTGTATAAAAAATTTATTTTATGTATTTAATATATCTTGTAATAAACCAATAATAGCTAGGAGAGAAAAGCTATTATTATTTTATTTAATTATTATTAATATATTATTAATATATTAATATATATTAATATTAAGATATTTTCAAAATTTTCAAATTTGTTTTCAATATAATTCTCAAAACATAAAATGTAATAACAAAACACATATACAAATTTTTTTGAGATATCTGTGGAATTGAACTTGAGTGTACTGCATGATAGACTGAATATTTTGCACTTCGTCATTACATGTATTATTTATTTATATGCTTTCATATACCAGTACTCGTATGTGCTTACGCGATATCGGTACAATTGAAGAAAGATAATATAATTGTCTATGAATATATAATATAATTGTCTACGATTAAGACTGTTAAAAGATAATGTAATGTCAAACAAGAATTGACAATCATGCTATTTCTTTATCCCGCTAATATGATAAACGAAATATCGATAGTAACAAAGCAACAAATCTTACAAAGTCTAACAGGCACCCGTGTCTTACATATTGTATATTTATTCACTCTGTTATCTATATTATTATTGATCATCATACAATATTTAATTGCACGTATAATTTTAACTATAATTTAAACATATATATGCATATATGTATATACGTACCCAGCAAACACAGATACATAACTGTTACATTGCCATAATAAAACGGAATGTAACAAGTAATATAACGTATTTGTTACATGTAACATTCACGTTAGTTGTAATTTCCCACTCATACAAAATTGCAGTTATATAACATGAATATAACATGTTACTAAAATGTTATATGATTGTTACAGTCATGTAATAGTCCACCCAAGTAGCAAACTGACGTCACAATGACAGTAAATTTTGGTCACAAGATGACCAATTAGACATCCTAAGTTAGATCTCATGAGACCCGAAAATGTCTCGTCGATATGTCACATCCACGAGACATCATTTTCTGATGTTTGTTTGACGGCAAAACAAAGACCAATTACAGTAATAATATAACACATTTTAATGTGATATATATTATAGGTAAATTTAAATAATTTAATTTATAAAATTAAAGATTTTATTTATATGGAAGTTAATTTCTGTTTTATATTTTAAGCAGATAATAACAAACAATTTTTACTTATTCGGATAGAAATTGTCCGAATAAATTAAAATCGGATATTATCTGTCCGATTTTCCAAAAATCAGTTCAATATCTCAATTTCCTGGTACGGGAATCGTATCAGAAATTGAACTGATAAAAATAATTACAATGTTATTAGCCGCATTTTGCAGGCTTTATATACGCTCATGACAAGAATTTGAATACGGGTATAGATAGTGAATAGCGCGCCGTATAGCGGTAAGCAAATGAACTATAATCCCAATATTAGTTACAAAAGGACTTTATTTGGGCGATCATAGGACGTTTTCAAAATTACATCTTTGGCTAGTCTAAGAAATGAGGTCTTTTAAACGTCAATTATTAGTCGCCGACATTATAGACCAAAAATAGACGTCATTATGTCGTCTTTTGACGTTACTCTGTTACTTGGGCAGTTACATTACATACTCCCATATTACATAGCAGTTATATTCTGATGTTATATTGCATAAGTAAAAGACAGTTATATAATCCCAATATAAATTAGGTATAACAACTGTTACATTACATGTGACTCCCATGTTACATAGCAGTTATATTCTGGTGTTATATTGCTTAAATAAGAGATAGTTATATAATCCCAATATAAATTAGGTATAACAACCGTTACATTACATGTTATTCCCATGTTATATAGCAGTTATATTCTGTGTTTGCTGGGTAAATATAAAATTCTCAAAGAATGGGCGCCCGTTAGTCATGTTGCATTACTGCTTTCTGCCACGAGAGGCCAGAAAGCATTTTCAGGTTGTATCTCGACCATAAAGCGATACGTTAGAAGAACAAGGACAGCACGCGATTGTCGCTCCTTGTCTAGATTTATCTCTCACGATCGCATCCGTGTGCTCAACGTATCGGTGTTTGTGCCTTCACGGATACTACACACATACACGATGAAAGAGAGACAAAGACGGCGCAATCATCTCTCTTTGTCAAGCAGTCAGTATGTTACCACGGAAATTTTCCCATGAGCTGCTCCTTAGATACACATCTAGTGAGATCCGCTTATTCCGTATTTTACATCGAAGAAGTCATATTACTTCATGAAACTTTTTTTAATAAATTCTTTATATAATTATGCTGTCCTGTACAGAGCCGAATTTTGCATTTTGGCTCTTAAAAATTTATAATAAATGAAATACAGCTCATGGCCAACTGCACCTAATCCACCATGAGCTGTACCTAGTATGTACCTTTCTTGTCAACTTATAAAATATTATTTTAACTCTTTTTTTCAAAAAAAAAATAGCTCTGTACAGGACTGCGGATGATCCTACTGATTACAAATATCACAGGTTTAACATGATTCTCTTTATTTTTTGGCCGTAATACGGGATAAGCGAATTCGTAATTCACGGCTTCCCGCGAGAGGTTTCTACTGTCTCTCCTGCCGACACTTAAGACTTAAGAATTTCAACCATACAGAATTTTCAGCGTAGCTTACGTTTCAATATGGCTGCCTTACTGTTCGACCGTGATTGGTCAATTCGCTTACGTTTTAAGTCTTACTGCTTAAGTTTTTCTATGTGCCACGGCCCTAACTGCTTCACCTTGGGAGCTGCAGTAACCGCAGTAGCAATATGGCTACCATTTATGACGTCATTGATGGAACTAGATGCTGTCGCAGCACACTGCGTGCTAAAGGCCCGTCTACATAAGACGCAACACGCCAGGGCGCAAGCAAATCGACCAATCATAGTCGAATATTCTCGGAATAATCGACTATGATTGGTCGATTTGCTTGCGTCCTGGCGTGTTACGGCCTATGTAGACGGGCCTTAATAGCGGAACAATTTTTCAGCACTGCCAGTACTGGCAGTGTATATCGGAACACACCCTTTGTGTTGGCCAAAACGGAGTGCGCATGAGCGAAATAAGTAATGTGGCGTTCCTGCGGCTGAATTCAAAATCATTTTTGTTACCAATTTCATGAAATATATTTGTAACCATTTCACATATTTCATTTATTGATTTAACCTTTTACATAACAACATATTAAACATACGACAAATTGTGTAACATTCATTCGTTCGTTCATTGATCATCAATCTGTACACATCTTACTCGTGAATTAAATATTTTATTACTAAACAGCAGAGAGAAGAATGAGAGTCGCCACGCTGCCGTTTTTCGTGTAACGCTTTTTCTAGGTCGTACACTAGCGTCACGTACATCCATTTTACGCCGCCTGGAACTACATGGCCACATCCATTTTCGGAGCCGATAAAACAGCCGATTGGTTCATGCCCGTGCTACATCCACTTTTCGATTTTGGTTCATATCCGTGCTACATCCACTTTTCGATATTGTCGATGCTGGTAGTACACTGATCGTTTGACAAAGAGAGATGATGCGCTGTCTTTGTCTCTCTTTCATCGCGTATGTGTGTAGCGTCCGTGAAGGCACACACCGACACGTTGAGCACACGGATGCGATTGTTGGGAGATAATATCAGACAAGGAGCGACAATCGCGTGCTATCCTTGTTCCTCTAGCGTATCGCTTTACGGTCGAAATAAGGCCTGAAAATACTTTCTGGCCTCTCGTGACAGCAGTAATGCAACAAGGCTAATAAGCGCCCACTTTATAAGAATTTTATACTTGCGTATATACATATGTAGATATATATGTTTAAATTATAGTTAAAATTGTATCTGCAATTAAATATTGTATGATGATCAATAATACTAGGATAATAGATAACAAAGTGAATAAATACAAAATACGTCAGACGGATGCCTGCTAGACTTGATGATTTGTTGCTTTGTTACTATCGATACTCCGTGTATCATAATCTTGATTTCCATTTTTTTTCTTCTGTAAAAAACTATATAATATATATTTTATAGATTATTGTATATATATAAAATGAAAATAAACTATTTTTATTAGTAATATGTAATTATACTTTGACAAAGACATAAATATTTTAAACATGTTTCTTAAAATATAATCACGTTTAATAAATAAATGTATGTAATAATGTATGATAAACTTTAAAAAATAGTAAAAAAAAAAATCGCTCGGATTTGAGCAGTGCTCGGAGATAGTTGCTTTTTTCGGGCCGATTCCGTGGCTCACGCCTATTGCCCCCCACTCACCGCTCGTGCGTTAGCGACGAGTCGCCAGATACTCGTAACTAAGGAGCGCGACGCTTTGTCTCAGGAGCGTCCGTATATAAGAATGTCCAAAGATAACTATAGTTATCTAGTCCAAGATAACTATAGTTATCTCTGCATATCTCATCGGTTCATCCCGTGCTTGTATGAGATACTTCATAATAATCATCAACATGATATTTGGATCCATTATTATACTGTTACTTTTAAAATAATAAAATAATCTAAATATATAAAAACGTTCTTCTTCACTCGACTCCGAAATTTGATGGAATATACTGTATCCACTTAATATTTGACGCGCTCGTTCCGCGGATGTTTTTTCCTTATATTACATGAAGCACAATTTGCGCGGAAAAGCGGAACGATATGGTAACAAATAAATATTTTAATTCATTTTTTAACATTGTTTTCACTTAATTAATTGTAATTTTCATTAATATGCTTATCTTTTTAGCTTATCTATTGAATATAAGCATTTTAATCAATAAATATCGTTAAAAATTAATATTTTATAATTTTCTGTTCCGCTTTTCCGCTCAAAATCTTCTCCATGTAATACAAGGCAATCAAAACAGACGGAACGGAACGCGGGAATTTGGTTACTAGCCATGTAATGGCACCCTTAGTTTGGCCAGTAAGGCCGGATTCACCTTGGCAGAAAAGCAGAAAGCAAAAAAGCAGAAGCCAATCAGCAACTGGCAGAAAAGCAGAAAGCAAAAAAGCAGAAGCCAATCAGAACTCGTGCTAGAAAAGCAGAAACCAATCAGAACTCACGCTGAATATTAGCAGTACATTCTGCTTTTTTAGCGCGAGTTCTGATTGGCCTATGCTTTTCTGCTTTCTGCTTTTTTGCCAAGGTGTGAATCCGGCCTAACGCCATCTAAATTTTTCTCTCACTTACTCTTTTTTTCTACTCTTTCGTTCTCTCTCACACTATTTAAATACCCAATTAAATGCCTACTGCCTACCTTATTTGGCGGAATAGATGACATTATACGTTATTTATTGTATAATCGCGCAATTTATCAGAGTTTTTGATACAAAGCGATTACGAAACGATTACAGCTATTTAATATAATTATATTTGTATTTATAACTTTATATATATATATATTTTTTTGATACTGTCTTTATAATACATTTAACATTTTTTGAATAATATTTTATTTTATTTTTTTTTGCTTTCTCTATTATTTCGTGTAATATATTTTGCATATAGCATAATTATTTATGTAATATATTGTATATTAGCATAATTATATTTATTTTTTCATTATTTTATTTTTTCCTTTTTTAAATATATTATTAACAATTTATCTGTATATATTTTTTATTAAAATACATTATTTTGTATTATTATTTATTGCTATATATATGTATCAATGAGTTAGAAAGAGAACGAAAAACGAGAGTGAGCGAGAGAGAAGTTCAGATGGCGTTACCGACCAACTTACTTATTTCGCGCATGCGCACTCCGTTTTGGCCAACACTAACATCAAAGGTGCCGACAGGGAGTTGCGCTACTGTATATACTGTGCCGAAACTAGACAAAAAGTCCTTCAGAGATTTGCTCGTTTTTGCTGCGTTTTGAAGAAAGCAAAACAACGAACTATAACAAAAAATATGTAAGAAGCAAATTTGTAATGTATCAAAATATATACATAACAGATTGACTTTAAGTGAAATTGCCAAGGACATAAAAGTTCTTGACTTTAGAAAATAAAATTTATAATATAATACAGGTTATGCAAATATTGGTGGGCTTCGACCGAAAGTAACCGTATACATCAATAATCTCGTAGGTCTTGTCAAACCGCAACAAAAGGCTGTGGGTACAAACATCACCGCTATGCAAGCAGCAGCAGCAGCCGCCAACAGATTCACCGGAACGGCCGGCCCTATTGGTACTACGAACGTTGTAGGCGGTCAGGAAGGTGGAACGGCAGCACAACAGGCACAAGATCATCCGCACCGAGTCCCGGTGTCAATCTCAGTCGGGAGCGTCGACTGGAGGACAACCAGGTCCCCAACCAGGTGCTCAATGCCCAATGGCTGTACCGACTCAAGCTGGTAGGTTTATATTTACTCATTATTATAAATACTATTTCTAGTAACATTGCTAAATAAACTTGGTATATCTTTACCAAGATCTCTTTTATCTGTTATCTTTAGGGACTGCAAAATCTACACCCGATCCTGAAAAATGTAGACTTATTCAACAGCAGTTGGTGCTACTTCTACATGCGCATAAATGCCAATGCTGCGAAAGTGTAGCGAATGATGAGATGAGACAGTGTACCTTACCGGATTGTAAGACGATGAAAAACGTTGTTCGGAAGTCGACCTCAACGAGATCGCCCGAAACTGAGAGAGATGCTCAGAGATGAGCGAGAAGCGGTGTGTAACGCGAATCCGTGGATTCGCTGGAGGATAAGATGTTGATAGACAAGATTCGAATGCAGATGATTTTGATTTCGTTTTATTTAGAAGAATAGGAGCGACCGACGGCACGTATTCCGCGGTTCCGGCGGATATTCTGATTGTCCTGTTAATTACTGCCCTTTTGCGCGGTTCGGAAATCTTGATTAAGAACTTCTTGCTAGAAACTCTCGCGATAACGGAAATCTTGACCGCGAACGCTGGATGGAATTTAGCGCGAGGCAGAGGACATTCGCGATGCGGATAACGAGCGTCGACTCTCGGACTCCAAACAATTAACTTTCACAATGTCTTAGCACGAAAAGAGAAAATAATGCAGCGTGAGATTTTCCCGAATTGACCGCCGTGAGAATGTGTGTGCGATCGGATGCGAGACAATTCGGAACGATTCTGAGACGAGTAAGCCTACTACGTACGCGACACGAGCGAGAATAATAGAAATGCGAATTGAGATGTGCGATGATTTTCGACTGGCTCGAATCATTGTCGTAGGCAGACTAAATCGACCGACCGCGGAAACTCGCGCTCTGCCGATGGGAATAATAAGGTTTTTTCGACGTCGAACCTTCGAGATCCAGCTGTTTGTCAACACAGTTTTTCATTTCGAATATCACGCGATCACGCGCTTATTGGCTGATCGACGGTGTTTACCCACGCTCGTGTTTTGATGTAGTCTTATTGTTCGAATTTGTTGGTTGAATTTGCCGGTTGAATTTGTCGGTTGAATTTGCCGGTTGAATTTGCCGTTTAATTCCATCGACTGAATTTAATGTTCCAATTCTGAACAAATGTTTTGAATCACATGACGAGTTGTCAATCTGGCAAGAATTGCACTGTGCCGCACTGTAGTATGTCCAGGCAGATTATCAATCATTGGAAACATTGACCTTCGTTCGAGGGCAGGAGCCATTCAAGCAAAGAAGAAGAAGAAGAAGAATTGGAAACATGAGCGTTTCTCTTGATTTTTTTGATGCGTTACTCTTAACGCCAACGCCCGGCGCAGGGCAATGTTTGATTAGCAGCACAACCTCAAACACAAAGTGAGTTGTACGATATTCTACTTAGAAAGTTTATCTTATATGTATATGAAGATATATATATATATATATTTTTAGATTCTTTTTAAAAACATAAAATATATGATTTGTAAAGATGTGAAAAAATACGTGCCATGTGTGCTTCAGGTGCACCGGAACCGATTCAACCAAGCGGCATGTCCACCGATAAGAAAAAGTATTTGTTCAAGCCTGACGAGTTACGCCAGGCATTGATGCCGACGTTGAGAAGCTGTATCGACAAGATCCTGAATCCATACCGTTCCGACAATCCGTGGATCCTCAGGCGTTAGGTATACCGGATTATCCGACCATCGTAAAGAAACCGATGAATTTGTCGACGATCAAGAAGAAACTTGACACGGAGAAATACAGCGATCCGTGGGAGTACATCGATGATGTGCGGATGATGTTTGACAATGCCTGGCTCTACAATCGCACGACTTCTCAAGTCTATAAAAACTGTACTAAGGTAATGTCTATTCAATGAGATAGTATCTCATCGAATATAATTTCTATAATTTACGTATTTATGTCTAATTTATAATTCTTGTTTTTTTTCTTTTCTTTCTTTTTTCTTTTTTTTTTTTTTTCTTTTTCCATTAAATACAGCTCTCAGAAGTATTTGAGCAAGAGATAGATCCTGTGATGCAGGCTTTGGGATATTGCTGCGGAAGAAAATATAAATTCAACCCACAGGTGCTCTGTTGCTACGGCAAGCAACTCTGCACAATACCTAGGGATGCAAAGTATTACTCGTATCAAAACAGGTCAGTATGCACTGTAGTACATGTATTAAATCAATATGTAGAATTCGAATTAAGTTTTATCAAATAGTGATTTTATAGATTTATTCAATTCCTATAGGGTATTTATATTTCAAGAGTAGTATAATTTCTGCATATTCCGTGTATTCGTTTTCTATAGGCATTTTTTATTCAAATGCCTTGTTGCCGAATACGCTAGATTAAATTGGCAGGTTAACTAACCTGCTTTTGGAAGTACATGCAAAAGCAGGTCAGTCTCCTGACCTACATTTTCTTTTTAAATTAAAATTTATAATAATTACTCATACAAATTTTTTTTTATGTTTAACTTATACTTGAAGTTTATACATGAATTGCGCATATGAATTGGCGATACCATTGCATGCATGTGTTATTGCGAAAAATCGAATATAACATATAAACACTTGCCGAAATTGGATACACCGAATAAATTGGTTGTCGTTCATCGTTGTTCATGTGATAAAACGCACGTACGATGCCGATATAATAGCAGTCTAAAAGGAATTGGTCTTCTGTCCGACAGATACACCTTCTGTCAGAAATGTTTCAACGACATTCCTGGTGACACAGTGACGTTGGGAAATGATCCAACGCAACCTCAAACGTAAGTGTAAAGGATATAGTCTGTTAATGTGTTATTTCAGTTTATATATGACATTTCTATCTTTCTCTTTCATAGTGCCATCAAGAAGGAACAATTCCAGGAGATGAAGAATGATCACTTAGAATTGGAACCTGTTGTAACCTGTACGGATTGCGGAAGGAGGGTACACAAAATTTGTGTACTCCATATGGAAACAATCTGGCCATTAGGGTAAATAACGATAATAAAAAACTTCAATTTGTTGTTGAAGAAAAAAATCGGAAAAATTAACAACTTTTTAATTTTGCAATTAGATAAAATTAATATTTTATTTACTGTGTATTTTAATTCTAAAAGTTCTCTTTTTTTCATATAGATTCACCTGTGATAACTGTTTAAAGAAGAAAGGACAGAAACGCAAAGAAAATAAGTTCAACGCTAAATGCTTGCCTGTAACGAAGCTCGGCACGTATATAGAAACATGTGTAAATAATTTCCTAAAGAAGAAGGAAGCAGATACCGGCGAAGTTGCAATCAAAGTGGCTGCATCCAGCGACAAGGTGGTCGAAGTCAAGCCTGGTATGCGAAGTAGATTCGTCGAAAATGGCGACATGCCTGGCGAATTTCCTTATCGCGCGAAAGCGTTATTTGCATTTGAGGAGATTGACGGCACCGACGTCTGTTTTTTCGGCATGCACGTGCAAGAATACGGGAGCGAATGCACCCCACCGAATACAAGACGAGTTTATATCGCGTATCTAGATTCTGTCCATTTCTTCCGGCCTAGACAATTTCATACGGCTGTATACCACGAGATTCTTCTTGGATATCTCGATTACGCAAAGCAGCTTGGGTGAGTTAAAAAAAAAATATATTAACTGGATATAATTATACATTATATCCAGTTATTACATTAATATAATATACATTGATACTAATTATCTTTAATATCTAAAATATGATGTATTTAAAAAATACGATGGATATTTTTGTAGTTACACTATGGCTCACATTTGGGCATGTCCACCTTCTGAAGGGGATGATTACATCTTTCACTGCCATCCTGCAGAACAGACAATACCAAAGCCTAAAAGATTACAAGAGTGGTATAAGAAAATGTTGGACAAAGGAATGGACGAGAAAATAATATTTAATTATAAGGTCAGTTCAAAAACGCGTTTTATTTTATTTTTTTTAATATCTAGTCTCCAGTGTTTCCATTAAGTGTTGCAGTATCATATTGGAGTCAAATGAGACTTAAATAAATGTCTGCTGTATAAGCTAATGTTCTTGTTATTAAAAACAATGGACATAGGATTTGCAGACGACATATTTTCTGCCAAATATTTTTTATTATTTACGCGCGTTGAAAGAAAGATATACAAATAAAACTTTTGTGTGCAGGACATTTTGGAACAAGTTATGGAAGACAGACTTTCGTCCGCGGCGGATTTGCCATACTTTGAAGGTGATTTTTGGCCGAATATGCTGGAAGAAAGTATTAAAGAATTAGATCAGGAAGAGGAAAAAAAGCGTAAACAGGCCGAAGCGGCCGAAGTGGCTGCTGCAGCGGCAAACGCGGTAAGTTGTGGAAGATAAATTTTCCTCTATTTATTTTTTTTATTTATTAACATACAATAACTATTATTCTCTTTTTATATATAGAAGAGCCAAAAGAAGGCGAAGAAATCCAACAAGTCCAAAGCGAATCAAAGGAAAAATAGTAGGAAATCGAGTACTCCTCAGACCGGCAATGATCTTCTTTCCGCAAAAATCTTTGCAACTATAAAAAAACACAAGAAAGCATTCTTTGTAATAAGGTTGCATAGTGCTCAAAGTGCGGCTAGTTTATCAGTAAGTTTGTCTATTATATTTTATGATTCAAAAGTTTATTACATGTAATTATTAATCTTTTACGTAAATATCTTTAGCCGATCCAAGATCCCGATCCCGTTATCAACTGCGATTTGATGGACGGTCGTGATGCATTTTTGACGATGGCGAGAGAGAGGCATTACGAATTTTCATCGCTGAGAAGAGCAAAGTTCAGTTCGATGTCCATGTTATATGAGTTACATAATCAAGGCCAAGACAAGTTCGTTTACACTTGTAATAATTGCAAGAGTCATGTGGAGACCAGATACCATTGTACAGTTTGTGACGTACGTAGTAGATTTAATATATTTTGGATAAAAATATTCTCTTAAGCCCACTTTACACGATCTATAATTTGCAACAGAATTCAAGACAGAATTCTATTTATAATTTTATATATCAAATTATGAATATAATTATAGATAAGAAAAAATTTTTGTATTACACGAACTATAATTTGATTTTAAATTATGTATAGAATATTCGATTGTTTCTTTCTTTGACATATGATTGGGTTATTAAA
Source organism: Formica aquilonia x Formica polyctena (assembly GCA_907163055.1). Classification (NCBI taxonomy): domain Eukaryota; kingdom Metazoa; phylum Arthropoda; class Insecta; order Hymenoptera; family Formicidae; genus Formica; species Formica aquilonia x Formica polyctena. The sequence continues at coordinate 26,209 of CAJQTV010000491.1, forward strand.
AAATACGACATAGTTATTAAGAAATACATATAAATATAATAAAACTATATTATGGTAAATATAATTAAAGTATATTATGGTTTGCGATATTCAACAAGAAAATTTGAGCGAAGAGCACCATATTTATTTTTAATTTCTGCGATTGTAACGTTCGGTCTCAAACATTTTAATTCAGAAAGAATCTTTTCTAATGCATCGGCACGAGCATGTTTATTTTTGTAATTGATAGATTTTACTACGTATAGGCAAGGATATTTCTTATATTCAGTTAATAAACAAGTAACTTGCTCCCGGGACCAAGACATTGTCACATATATTTTTTTTCTTCTTTTCTTTCTTTAGATTATTAAGCAGATACGAGAGTATGTTAACTTGTAGTTTATGTTATTTACAATTCACCAATCATGGGTACATTGCGCATATTTCATGCGTCTTTTCTATTTATAAAAATAAAGCATGATAGTTATAATTCTGATTGTTCACATGTTTTCTGTATTACACAACGCATAAAAATTATAAATAGAATTCTGTCTTGAATTCTGTTGCAAATTATAGATCGTGTAAAGTGGGCTTTACACATAGATACTTTTATTTAAACTTTCATATGCTTACTATATCTCTATTTTACTATAACTTTATTTAATTACAGAATTTCGATTTATGTGTGAGTTGTAAAGATAAAGATGGTCTTCCGCATCCCATGGAGAAACTTGGCTTTGATTTGAATGACGGCCGATGCCAAACAAACAAATCCACAAGTAATTTACGAGTTTATTCTACAAATATGCATTCTCGATAAAATTCTTTGATATACACACAAAAACTTTATGAATTTTTATACAACATTGATGAAGTATCAATATTTTGTATATAACTTTCATTAATACGTAATCTAATGTATTATAGGATAACTCCATGACGGCAAAAGGTGATCACACTGCTAATCCTAAGGGGGGCTACGATGTTTGTATGGCGGAGAGTATGTGCGGAGAGTACAGCCCTATGTCATTACCACAACAACTACAACAACAGCAACAGGATAGTACCTCAAGTCATGTACCTCAGCAAACATCTATGCAATGGCAACATCAACAACAGACCACTGAGCAACAAACGCAAAATCTTCAACTTAAACAGAAATCACAAACATCATGGAGAAAGAGACGATATGAGCCAGATAGTTGCGCCGAAGCGCAACAGGTCCGTTTGCAGCCTGCAGGAGAGCCGGCCGCTATTACCAAGGACGATACTAATATTCTCGATAAAGGCAGTGGAGGGTTCACGAGTTTGTCAGAACCTATTAGTCTTAGTCCGACACCAACAACGTCGACACAAGGAGTAAATATCCACGAAAGTCATTTATAGCCTTATAGTGTAAAGCCTAAAATTATCATTTTAGAAATTTTGACTCTGTTATTGGAAACATCAACGGATGATTCCGTTGAACGAAGGACTACTGCATGAAGGACAATTGGATAAGCGAGTTCAATATATGATAGGAGTTATGTTTCAAATCAGAAAGGATGGATTTAAGGATCAAATGTATTTAAGTTCGTAAGCAACGTATCTTGCTCGTGAGGAGAAGTATAAGCAATTATGTAAAGAGATTCTTGATTCGTATATTAGTGATTCAGAAGACAATGATGAGAATAGAGAAGATGAGAATTCGGACGAAGAGAGCAACGCGGAACAAGTCGAAGGAAAGAAAGATGTAATATTTGATAATACAGAAACAAATTTGAACGCGCTTTGTCAAGCTATATATTTGACGATACAAATTGTAGGATAGATGTGTTTTGCTTAAATGAAAGAATGATTAATGATATATTTTAAAATACTAAGAATAATCACCAAGATCATGGACAAAAAGAAGATATGGGCCTTATAGTTGTGCCGAAGAGCAACTTTATTTAATTCCCCGGGGGGAGTTTTTAGTGGGTATTGCCCAGCCGTTTGTTTAGGCTGGGTGGAGTCCCACACACGCCCGGGCCGGCCCGGGTAAGGTGCTTAAATGCATTTTCTCCTCCCGCACCAGACAAAAAAAAAAAAAAAAATCTCGATAAAGGCAGTGGAGGGTTCACGAGTTTGTCAGAACCTAATATTAGTCTTAGTCCGACACCAACAGCGTCGACACAAGGAGTAAATGTCACCGAAACTCATAGCATATCTGGTTAATCAAGGTGTACCTAACCTGAGGTTATCGCTTTATTCGAATTATTATGTAATTATACATGATATTTTAATTGGAAATATGGGAAGGGACTCATTTTTATTATATTGACTCGTTACTTCTACTAGTAAATTATTAATCATGCAAAAAATATAATTTACATAAGCTTCCAACACATATATTTAGTATGAAAAGAATAATAAAATTTCGTGTGCAGTAATGTAAAAAAAGGATTATAAATGAAACAAACAAAGAATTTAATATTGTCAAATTGTAAGATAGATGTGTTTTGCTTAAGTGAAAGAATGATTAATGATATATTTTAAAATACTAAGAATTAATCTATAATATATAAGTGCATTGAATATGAATATATAAATGAATAAATAATTAACATGACAAAACAGCCGCGGGCCTTGTAAAAGCGGATCTTGTGTTTGATTGTGTGCGTGTTTGCATAAATAAAGCTTTGCGCGAATTTTACAATATAGCAATCGCGCAAGCAGGAACATGAATTTTTTCCACGAATCCTTATATCTCCAGCAAATAAATATTTATATTTGTTAACAACAAACATGACTTTATAGTATTTTATTGTTTAATGTGATATATTCTATATATATATATGATATATCTATAAATATATTTGTAGGAATCTGATGGAAAGGAGCCATAAAAAAATACAATATTACGTACGTTTACGTTACCAATTTAGCTTGTAGTATATTTTGAGAAAATATATACAATGAAAAAATATCAAGAAAACGAAAACTTGAGAACGGATGTTGCACATGTATCTTATGTATTCATAATTAACATCTTTTAGATTCCAAACGCTGCATCAAACTCTTCTTGCGAGATCTGCAATTAGATATACAAACATTACCCAGTAAGCAATTTGATAACAAATTGTTGCCAAATTGGCATCAAATTCGCTCAAAACTTGGTAACAAATCCAGTGCCATCTGTGTCCGCATTAAGCTTGTGTTTTGGTGACAAAGCTTGCTGACATAACCTGACAGCAAATTGACGGCAAAAACCGAGCAAAGCTTGACATGATTTGACGTCAAATTGGTGGCAAAAATCGAGCAAGATCTGCGCAGGACAATCTGACAGCAGATTGTCAGCAAAAACCGAACAAATTCTGCAGCTTTTGGCCATTCATATAAAATAGTATATTTAAATGGATTTAAAGTCTCAACCCTAAGTAATAAAATGATGATAAGTTTTGGTCATAAAATGACCATTAAATAATTAGACATCCTAAGTTAGGTCTCATAAGACCCAAAATATATCACATCTACGGGAGACCATTTTCTGACGTTCTTTTGATGGCAAAAATAAGGCAAATTACAGTATTGTTATATAAAATCATATATTAATGTTTTAAAATGTATAAGTAAATTTAAATAATTTAATTTACAAAATTAAAGATCTTTTTGGACAGAAATTGTTCGAATAAGTGAAAATCGAACAATTATCTGTCCGATTTGCCAAAAATCAGTTCAATATCTGAATTTCTTGTATAAGAATTGTGTCAAAAATTGAACTGATAGAAATATATATATTATAATATTATTAGCGTTTTGCAGGCTTTATATACACTCATGACAAGAATTTGAATACGGGTATAGATCATGAATAACGCGCCGCATAGCGATAAGCGACTGAACTATTTTATAATACTTTGTAATAAGCTGCAGATACTGTTCGGTTTTTGCTGCCAATTTGCCATCAGATTGCGCACTCCAGATCTTGCTCAGTTTTTGCTGACAATCTGATGTCAGTCATGTCAGCAGAAAGCTTTGCTCGGTTTCTGCCGCCAATTTGCTGTCTAATTATGTTAGCAAGCTTTGCTTGGTTCTTGCCGGCAATCTGCCAGCTTAATCAGTAATAACAACTCTTGCATCAAATTTGTAGCCTTTTTGCTGACAATAATTTGTAGCAAGCACTTGGCAATATTTGTTAGAACAGACGTGGCTGACTGGGTATATATAAAATGATAAACATGCGAAAATCATAGAAGAAAGAAAAATTGATTTTTATAAATAGAAAAGAATTAATATATTACCTTCTTCTTCTTGAATTTTTTAATTAATGCTATATCTTTTGCCAATTCCTCGAGATCCTCTTCCTTAATATGTTTCCTTTTTTTTTTATTGGAAGTTGTTGAAAGCCCCTGTTTCAATTTCTTTTTTTCCTTTCGCTTCGTTTCTCTTGCCTCTCAAGCTTTCTCTTCTTGCTTTCTGACCAGGATTCAGTTTGTTTCTGTTTACGTCTATAATTAGTTGACCAAACGCCTGAATTTTGATACTCAGTCAATTTCTCTATTCTGTGTAATTCGCGTTGTTTGTTCGCATAAGGTATCGCGTTTATATCAATTTCAGGACTAACGAAAAACGACACATCTTTTCCTTTAAGCTCGGGCATTTTTGGCATTCTCAACAGTCCAAAACCCATCGCCAGCTTTCCCATATCGATATCTTTTAATTGAAGAATTAAATTGCATTCATGTTTATTATAAGATTGTACGTATGAAACAAATGCGCGGTTTGCTTTATCAAACATAAGTCGATCTTTTTGTTGCAGGTGCCTCATACATTGCAAGCATTCTTCAATAGTATTCTCATTTGGTTTTGTTTTTATTTGTTGCAGTTCTACTTTCTGATTTCTTTTAACAAAGTCTACATATGCATCTTCTGTTTCTAAAAGAAATAGCAATGCATTTCCTTTATTCCCGATCCTAGCAGTTCTACCACATCTACAAGGAATATAAATTATTTTATAAAACATATCTTTAAAAGAAATATTAATACTTATTATTTCTTTATATATAACATTGTTACCTATGTACAAAACTACTGGCAATAGATGGAGGATCATATTGTAACACCCAGTTTATCTCAAATATATCAATTCCACGAGCCATTACATCTGTACATATTAAAATGCCATTTTCAGCATGTCGAAATTGATCAAACACTTTATATCTCTTGCTTTTCATTTTATCATGTAAAGCTAGCACATTTATTGATGGTAATAATCTGTAAATACATGTATATATACATATATATATTTTATACTCAACCATAAAATTTGTTATTTTTAATATGGAAAAAATAATTAAAGAGATTGTTTGATTGAAAGAAACTATTATTGTAATTAAAAGTAACAAAGATATTACATTAATAATTAAATAAAATAAAACATTTTGTATATGAAATTTAACAGCAAATAATATATATTTTGTTAATATTTTAAATAAAATATATATATATATATATATATATATATATATATATGCCTTACACTTGTATAATCTGACTGAAGTAATCCACACACGCACAGGTAGATAAAAATATCATATATTTTGTTTTAAATCTTATTGAACGTATAAAATCTATCATTACTGATAATTTGTGTTCAGGTTGAACAATTGTGTAACTGTTGTTCAAATTTACAGGCGTTGAAACATTAGATTTCTCTTTCACAACTATCAATGCTGGATTTCTCAGACCTGCCCTAATTAATTGTTGCAATTCTTTTGTCTGTGTTGCAGAAAATAATCCTGTTCTTCTAAGACGTGGCAAAAAGCTTAAAATGCTGTCTAAAGTTGCAGAGTTTCCTAAGTCTAGCAATCTATCTGCTTCATGTAAAACAAGAAACTCCTAGACATAACAATATATTTGATTAATAATCCAAGAATTCTGATTGCGTATAAATAATTTTATTACAAGAAGATGTAATTTCATTACCAAAGATTTTATACACAAACTCAAATTTGTGGAACTATAATTGGATAAAATGTCTTGTAATCTGCCAAGTGTGGCAATGATAATGTTCACTCCCTTCTTCAAATTTTCTGCATCTTTCTTAAGTGTCACACCTCCAACTAACACTACTTGCTTCAATGATGGAATTCTTTCTAAGAATTTTTCCAAAATTTCACTAATCTGTGTAGCCAGTTCTCTTGTGGGACTAATTATTATCGCTCCTACTTCCATAGTTTTCCATTTTTCTGGTCGTTTCTAGATATTTTAACATATGAAAACTTCTTAATGCCTTATAATTTGTTATCAAAAATTAAGATAAATGTTTAGAATAACAATTTTTTGTCTATTATGTGTATAATCTGTGCTATATAAAAGAGCAGCTGCTAGAAAAAGAAACTACATCAATCTTTTAAGTTTTTTATGTTGATAATTATTACATAATTGAAATAATTTAGAAAAAAAAATATGTATATATATTTATATTGCAAAAACATTCTGACAATATTCTTATATTGCGCTCTATTTTAAGTATGCTATGTATAATATATTATATAAACTATATAAAGTATACATGTATGTATATATATATATATATATATATATATTTAATTTAGAGAATTTTTTTCTTTATTATCCATAACATAAAGAAAATGTTATATGAAAATAATATCTTAGCTTTAAATATATAACTTATTTTTATAACTTATTTTATCTATCAGTTTATATCTTATAAAAAATAATCTCTGTGAGTATATAATATAATCTATACCTCTCTTAACTCTCTCTCTCTCTCTGACATTTTTAAACAATTATAAAATCTTTTAGAATTAAATATACAAGTAATATTTTCTTGAATGCATTTTATAAAGAAAATTATGCATAAACAATCAAGCTTAAAAAAATCTGTAAGAAATTCCATATTCTAAACATTTACTCAAATAAATTTGTATAACAAATAAAAGAGTACTTGTAATATCTCCAATAGAGGAACAAGAAAAGCAAGTGTCTTTCCGCTGCCTGTAACTGCTTCTGCTGCAACATCTTTACCATTCAATAATAACAGTATACAAGCTGCTTACAATTAACATGATAACATAATAAGCATTATGTCATTATTTTACAAAAGCATACTATTTTGTAATATTTGATATTTTAATAACATTTTTCTAATGCATTACACATACATATACATTATGTTTATTACCTGAACTGGTGTCATATCGAGAAATTTTAATTGTTTAAGTGTTTTTAATACAGGATCGCTTAATCGCACATCTAATTCTTCCCATCTTTTTGTTTTCATTATAAATCTTTATATTTATATTTTTTTATATATATCTCAAATAACTATAAAATAATTTCCTATTTATAAAAGAACGTATGACGTATAATGTTGAAAACATGTGTGATAATTCCACAGACATAGTATATCTAGACCATAGACATAGTATATCTAGGGTGCGTTCCACTTAACATTCGCAATGCTCGCGTTGCCTCTTAAGCCCGTTCTACATTGATCGCATGTCGCCAGTCGCAAGCAAATCGATCAATCACAGTCGATTATTCCGTCGAATATTCGACTGTGATTGGTCGATTTGCTTGCGACTGGCGACATGCGATCAATGTAGAACGGGCTTTATGCCCGTATCAGACTACGCATCGAAAATTGAAGATTGAAGATTAAGGATTGAAATTTGACTAATCAGGACAAAAGGGACTAAAATTTCTTTGTCCTGATTGGTCAAATATCAATCTTCAATTTTCAATGCGTAGTCTGATATTGGCTTTAAGCCCGTATCAGACTACGCATTGCAGATTGAGATTGAAGATAGAAGATTGAAATTTGATCAATCAGAACAAAGAAATTTTAGTCCCTTTTGTTCTGATTAGTCAAATTTCAATCTTTAATCTTCAATCTTCAATTTTTAATGCGTAGTCTGATACGGGCATTAGGCCGTTCCACCTAGCGCCCGCGAGCGTTTAAAATTCGCCATAGTGAGCAACTTCAGATTGTTCAAATGACGCTCAGGGCCAATTTCACCAAGCTCGGTTAAATTAACCGACGGTTAAAATTAGCAGGGTTCCAACTGAAATGATAAGAATGCTTGGTTTTCCTTCACCTCTATTTTCTGTTGGCCACCCTGCTAATTTTAACCGTCGGTTAATCTAACCGAGGTTGGTGAAATTGGCTCTCAGGGTGCCATTACATGAAGCGCGGAAACGCGGATTAGCGTAACGCGGAACGAGAAGGGAACCAATCGCGAGCGTAACAAAAACTGCAGAATGCTCGCGATTGGTTTCACTCTCGTTCCGCGTTACGCTAATCCGCGCTCCATGTAATGGCACCCTCACAACGCTCGCACTGAAGAGGTGGGTCGGCGTGAGCGTTTACCCACAATGCATTGTTTTGCGCGCTTCGTTAAACAGTAAAGAGTTAAGTTAGGTTAGGTTAGGTTAGGATAATTATTGTTAATTATAAAACTGTGATCAACTGTGATTTTTATAAAACACGTTAAAATGGAGAGAATTTCTTTATACGACTATGGCTGTGGTCGGAAAGACGCTAAAAATGCTTCGAAGCGTTTGATTGACCAATCAGGACAAAGAGAATAAAGATTTCTTTATTCTAATTGGTTAATGCAATGCTTCGAAGCATTTCTAGCATCTTTTCGACCGCAGCCAAAGATAATGATAAAATGTATGACGTAATGCGTTTGTGTTTCTTTTTTGACAATTCCCATTCTTCATTTAAACTTGAGTCACTCTCTGAATTACTGTCTTTTAATATTAATATCGCAGAACTAAACACGATGTTTTTCGCCATGTTTGCAATACTCACAACGCTCATAAGCCGTTCCACTTGCCTACAACGTTCATGCTAGTGGAACGAACAATAGGGGCGTTGCGAGCGTGAGCGTTGGCTCATGCGGAACGTACCCCTAGACCGAGTGTTGAGGAGTGGGAGCCGAGGTGCATGTAGAAAAGGACATACACTGTTTCGTGCCCCTTGCGTTCTCTCTCGCTCGCACGTGCCATGACGAAAGAGAGCGCTATGCTCTGTGCGAGCGAGAAAGAACGCAAGGGGCACGAAACAGAGTATGTCCTTTCTACGTGTATCTTTACCCTCACTCCTTAAATAAAGGCAAACGCTCGGTCTAGAGCATTCACACACAAATTGGCATAGCTGCATATGCATAGCATAAGACCATCTGGACCATAGACATAGTATATCTCATAGGCCGGTATTCATAGTCCGTTCTTATATTCAAGATCGTCTTAAGTGTGGTCTTGGGTCGTCTTAAGATCTCATTCAACCAATGAAATGGCTGCTTAGAATCTTAAGACCGTACTTAAGACGATCTTGAATATAAGAACGGATTGTGAATACCGGCCATAGACATAGTATATCTAGACCGAGTGTTGAGGAGTGGGGGCCGATGCTCACGTAGAAAAGGACATACTCTGTTTCGTGCCCCTTGCGTTCTCTCTCTTTCATACATGCGTAGAAATAGAGGAACAGGGAATTGGGAACGGTGAAACTGGGAACTGCGAAGTGAAGACCATACGTACATTTGCGTACATGATCCTGCAACTGTTTCAAACCGAAAATTCCATCGAAGAGAAATAATACAAAATGTAAGTATTGTTTTCTAAATAGAGCTATCATATTCTTAATCGAAATGATAATTATTTTCATTTATCATTATAGCAAAAGTGCGACTAGAATTGCAATGGTTAGCAATGGTTAAGCTACATATGCTGGAAAAAAACATTCTGTTTTATTATCACGGCAATTTCACAGGTAATGTATAAATTTAGAGATATGATTAGATTTTATAACTTTATATTTGTATTAGACATAAATATTCTTCAGTTTCAATCGAAAATAACGCAATATTCTATATGTTTAGTTTTCCATCAGATGCAGAAAGGCGAGAAAAATGGTTTAATACCATTGGTTATACTGTTGATACTTACAAAAATGCAAGAATTTGCAGTGTTAATTGCTAGAACCGTGGAATGCAGGATCGACTCAATCGAGATTTTTCATGAATATGTAAGTACATTTGTCGCAGTGAATTTAGTTTTGTTATAAGCTCACCCTATATTTTGATTTTTTATGATGCAGGGATGACGGTCCAAAAACGATAAAAATGCAAACTCTTTACAGACGTCGCAACGAAACGGCAAGTTTAAGACTAACATTAGATCCAGAGTGTAGTTATGCGATTAATATTCAACCCAGTGGAATCATCGATAAGATCTCTTGTAGAATATGGGATCGTTGGCCGTTGCTTTATTTAGCGATTATCAGCTTACTTTTACTGTTCGTCTCAATAAGGATACATAGTTCAGACATGCTACCAATTGTAATTGTTACAATAGTATTGTTTTTTTTCTTCAACGTTACTTATGAAGCTTGCATTGCTTTATGTATCATCAGCATATCTGCCATTGCTGTATGCTGCTGTGTCATATTAAAAAAAACTGCCTTAAAAAAAATTCTGTCTGTTTTTACACAAAGGTAATAAATTTTTTTAAATTAGTTTTAGTTTAAGATTACGATACTTTAAAAATATAAAACATTTTAAAGAAATTTTTTCTATATTTTTTGTTTTCTACAACAGATCTTGTAGAAATTCCAAGAAAGATCCAAGAAGCAATATTCAAAATAACAATCAAAATGAATCATTAATAGATATTGAATATGAATCAACAATGGATATCCAACATCAATCGGCAATAAATGTTCAACAATCGACAATCATGACAATTCAACAATTCAACATGACAATCTTATTTTGGCTAAACCAATATTTATCGAGAATACAGTAACACATAATAACATCAGTCGAAGAAGGTAAAATAAACACGAAAATAAAAAAAAAGACATATATAATTTGCTCTGACTACCAAGTATAAATAAACTCATTTGTTTCAGAAAACGATGTAATGATATGGAAAAGATTTTCCTAAAGACTGGTAAATATACTAGAAATAAATGTACTTTTTCCTGCTGTCAGATACATTATATATGTTTATTATATAAGATAGTAAGTACAATAATAATGTGTAGTACAATTATGTATTTATTGTTTATATGTACAATATTTCACAGTAATAATAAGAAATATATTATTTGTAAATATATAGTATTATAAATAATAGTTAATAGTTTTTAATAAAAACAGAACAAACTGAAGATATATATCTTTTAGCACATGCATTACAATTTAAATTTTATTGATTTTTAAAAAGTGTTAATTTATTGTTTCTCATTCTTATTCTTTGGGTAGAATTCGCAAATGTTGTACCTTCATGTTTCAGACGCACCTTAAAATAAGTTTCCAAAATTAATTTTATAATTTGACTTCGATGATCAAATAAAGGAGACTGATCATAAATGTGATCATTCATATTAAATATATATGAAGGAAGTGAGCGTAAAGATTGACATATTAAAACATTTAATATATTTTTAGTTTTAAATAATCTGTCTTAATTATATCTTACAGTTTTTTCTGCATTCTTACATATAAGAATAACATCGGATGATGCTTGACACAAACCATTTCGATTTTTTCGCTGTAAAAGTTTATCAGAACTATATGCATATGATTCTTTTTGTGCTTCGTTTAAAATGGGCAATTGTTTACAAAAGAAGCAATCTATTTTTTTTTAACAGTCGGCAATATAACCAGATATGTACGTAATAACTTCATCAGCATATTCAGTTAAGCACCAATTGTTTTGTTTAAAATAATCATGACGTCTGTAAAGAGTTTGCATTTTTATCGTTTTTGGACCGTCATCCCTGCATCATAAAAAATCAAAATATAGGGTGAGCTTATAACAAAACTAAATTCACTGCGACAAATGTACTTACATATTCATGAAAAATCTCGATTGAGTCGATCCTGCATTCCACGGTTCTAGCAATTCACTGCAAATTCTTGCATTTTTGTAAGTATCAACAGTATAACCAATGGTATTAAACCTCTTCTAAGAGAATTTTCGTTATTGTTAACGCCTTTGTATTCTCATTTAACGCCACTTCTGTATACATTATACGCTAGATTTTGGCCGTATTGACCTTCGTTCGAGGGCAGGAGCCAGGAGCCATTCAAGCAAAGAAGAAGAAGAAGAAGAAGCGACACGTAACTGGGAAACCGCATACGAGAGAAAGACCACGTACCCACTAACCTCAACGACGACAACGATGCCTAGGAAGAATACGGCGGCCGCCGCGTCCTCCGCGACAACCGCCGCGTCCTCCGCGACAACCGTCCCGTCTTTTGCGATAACTGCTGCATCCTCCACGACAACCGCTGCCTCGTCGTCGTGGAGTAGCATCCAATCGCCGCCGAGCACGTTGACGCCGATCGTCAGCCGACAGCCCGGCAGCCCGCTCAGCCCCAGCGATCGGGCATCTTACATCGACACGATACGTTATCTCCAGTCTGAGAACTCCCGGCTGAAGCGGGAGGTGCAAATCACCCAGAGAACCGTCACTCGGGCCGTCACTCGGGAGATGTCCAACATCGAGGCCGGGTACAGCGTCGTAATCTGTAACAAGCGAAAGCTGCTCGACGAGACGGACACGGAACGCGTTCTGCTCGAGCTCAATATCAAACGCTTGCGGAATGATAACGAACATCTCAAGAGCAAGTAAGTGATACTACATAGTGTGTTTTCACGTTGTTTCTTTACTCGCGAAATGGGTAGAAAAGTCAAATAAAAAATTAATAGAAATTATATTAATATTGATAGATATTAGTGTAATTGAGCTTGTGATATTTTGAGAATCATTGTGTCTGTCTAGAGTGTGAATTTCTATACAGAAATAACTCGATGTAAGAATTTTCATTCCGTTTTGTGCTTAAGCATGAATTGGGTCGCTTGTTGGATGCATGATAGATGTTTACCGTTGTTTAATGAAAATAAGTGCACTGCAGTTGTAAAATTCGGATTTCGATGCTATAGAGCCTATGCTATGTATTAAAAAATAACATAGATATTAGTACAAGAATCTTGAAGTAATTAAAATGGTATTTTAATTTATTTTTATTTAGTAAATATATATAATGCGTTCTGAAAGTTGAAAATATGTTATGTAATTAGACTTAATCGGGTGCGCATATCATTTACTAAATTATAATGAATAACAACTGCCACTGTAAAATCATGTTCTGATGTAATAGCTCATAGAAATCTTAGCGAGCATTTTCAAAAATACTGAGAGTTAAAAGTAAAATGTTTAGAACAGTAAATGTATTCATATCGGAGATAGTTATTCTACTAACGGAAATAAATGATATATGTTTGTGATTTAATGAGTATGACTAACATATTTATTTAACATATGTTCTCTAGATTGGAGAAGAAGACAAAGAATTTGCAGATAGCAGAACGAAATGCAATGATACATGAAAAATGCTCCAGTGATTTGCAATCGTGGGCGAAGTGCAAGACACTTACGGAGAAACAAAGTGATCGATCGAAAGCATTGCTCGATGCTTTGAAACACCAGGAGAAGGAGCAAGTCGATTTTGCAAACGTTATCATATCACGTGTCTTGTGCGTATCGTGGAAAAGCTCTATAAAGGGAAGCATATTTCTGCCGCAAATGGCAGCATACATGCAAACACAGAGAGGGCTGGACGTTAGCGATATTATCCATCAGGCATTGGAGGAGGTTTTGTGCATGTTTTCGAGAGGGGAGGATCCTTTGATAGACGTGTCATCTGGTCGTGAAGACAGTCCGAATAGTCAAGCAAGTCCTTTGTTAAGTGGTGGTCTTGTGGGGGATTTTTCATCTTGTCAAATACCATTGATACCAATACGAGGCGACAACTCATCAGAACCGAAAAGTTTTACTTATTTATTAGATTGTTATTCAAGAATTGCAATTGAAGAAAGAAATCATGGAAAGGTACGCACATACACTCACACATATCTTCAAAATTGGACAAGATTTTATTAAACTAATTCTTTTTTTATATATTTTATAGCAATCCAGTGTACCTCCTCTTTCCGATGTACTGACAAGTTTGAAAGCGCAATGTGTTCAGTATTCCAGCCTCGTTCTACAAGGGTTAATCGGCATTTGCCAAGCTGCTGTCCGTACCTCATTGGACCAATGATCATTTTTTCTATCGGATATTATCGCAGGACTTACCTCGGGGCTATCTTCGCGACCTCGTGGCTAGGACATACACGAATTCGAACATGTTCCATAAAATTTTCGCTCCAATCTTGCAAAACCTGTATATCGTGATACAGAGGCGAGCTTATACAGCAATACACCAAGAAGACCGATGGAGGCGTTAGGCGAACTGATAGAGATTCGCTGTGGACCAAACAGCAATATACATCCGATTTGTCGTTTGATAACGAATCAAATTCAATTCTTGCCTGATGTTATGATATCAGCAGCCGGAAGAGAGCTCTCGAGAACCTCACTCCTGGGACCGTTTCTCTCGGCATTGGTATCTGCCGAAGTGCACCCGAAACTGGTGGAGATATTCTTCAATAAAAATCCTATCACGAACAAATCGATGACTCTCATACATCAGCAAATGTTGGAGAAGACCAGAATGTCGTTGCACAAGATGTTTGATACGATACTCGCGAATAGCAGTTGCCGCGATGCCACTCTTGTGTACTTGGCGGCGTTGCTACGTCACAACGAGAAACGCGCGCAAATACAGACAGAGGACAGTCCCTCCTTTGCCGCAGATGGATTTATGTTGAATCTACTATCGATTTTGCAAATGCTCTCTGTGAAGATCAAGCTGGATACTGTAGACCCGCTATATCCATTTCATCCTTCCAATTTCGTCGAGATAAAGAACGACACAAGACTGAAACTCACTTCGCAAGAGGTTGCGGAATGGCAGAAACATTTGGACAGCACACATAAATGGACGGAACCGAAGTTTCCGACACAATGTTGGTTCCTCACGCTGCATTGTCATCACATCGCGCTGTTACCGGCGTTGCAAAATTATCGGAGAAAATTGTATGCCTCAGAGAATTTACAAAAAATGCTCGACGAACTGCAAGCTACAGAATCTCAATGGAAAGATGGTCCTTTAGCGGAGCACAATAAAGACTTGATCGAACAATGGAAGCAACAGTTGAAGCAACTGGTTACATTCAAATTATGTGCAGAGGTAGCTCTGATAGAGCCCATCTTTTTGAGAAGATGCTTACGCTTTTATATATCGGTCGCCGAATTTTTGCTGAATCTTCTAACGCAGATTGCTCCGAATAATCCTCTTTCCGAACTTTCGTTGCCTCAAGAAGTTATGTGCAAATTTACCGCATTACCAGAATGGTACGTGGAAGACATAGTGGAATTCTTGTTATTCACATTCAAGTAAGTTTTTACTAAATTATGAAATCTCACAAATTATACATAATGCTTATCTGGAGCTTATTAACAATTATAACTGCATTGTTTTATTTGCAGATTCTGTCCAACGTGGTTTGATATAGATATAGATATATCGCCGCTTATCACTTTGTTACTCGTCGTCGTGTGTACGCCACATTGTATACGAAATCCGCATCTTATTGCAAAAATCATCAAGGTTCTTTATAAGGTTCAGGTAGGAGTTTGTACACGAGGAACAGAAACTTTTGGCCACAAATTCATGGCACATCCTATATCCAAGACATTTCTGGCGTCGTATCTCATGAAGTTTTATATCGACGTTGAAATCATTGACATTAATTCCGAATTTGAGGATAAGTTTACAGTATGTTATCACATAAGTGTGATTTTAAATTCGTTGTGGCATAGCCCGATGCATCGAGCGTCTATCGTCAATGAGAGTAATAATGGCAAGCACTTCGTCAAGTTTATCAACATATTGATGAACGACATCACCACTTTTCTGCTCGAGGACACTCAGGAATATTATTTGAAATATATACTCGAGGTGGAGGAACTTATGTCCGACACTATCACGTGGAACGCTATTTCGCAGGAGCAACAACAATCGAGAACGAAACAGTTGGTGGAGAACGAGGAAGAAGTCAGATTCTCTCTTAAATTAGCCAAGGAAATAGTTGCTATGTTTCATTATTTAACAGTCGACATTAAGGAACCGTTTCTACGACCGGAATTAGTCGGACAATTGTGTGCCATGCTGAATTTCATTTGCAACAGTTGTGCGGATCTAAGTCTGAAAATTTGACAGTGGAAAAACTGGGAAAATACGGATGGCAACCGAAGAAGTTATTCAGTCAATGATTGATATATATTTACATCTTGACTGTGATAATTTTGCGGCTGCTTTAGCCAATGATGAAGTGAGTATCTTTTTATATATATCATATACATATATATACACATATATATGTGTGTGTATATATATATATATATTATATAAATTCATTTTTGCAGCTTTTGTTTTGTAACGAGTTATTCACCGACGCTGCGAATGAATTAGAGAGATCCGCCATTAAAACTACGATGGAAATTGAGAGTTTCGTAGCTCTCGCTGAGCGTGCGGCGGTAATCGCAAGAGACAATCGCGCGCGTGGCGACGCTCCTGAGGAATTTCGGGATCCATTGATGGACACTCTTATGGAGGATCCAGTCAAGCTACCGTCTGGTATTGTTGTGGACAAAGCAGTTATCATTAGACATTTATTCAACAGTGCCACGGATCCTTTCAATCGGCAGCCGCTTAGCGAAGATATGCTCGTGCCAAGTAAGTAATACATGTATTGTTAATATTTTTCTCTTTTTTGATAAAGTCAACTTTCGTTTAGTCTAAATATTGGTAACATTTCATAACAATGCATTTTCATATACATAAATATATTAGAAAAATATTTGATGCGTCATAGAT
The DNA here is from genome assembly GCA_907163055.1 of Formica aquilonia x Formica polyctena. Classification (NCBI taxonomy): domain Eukaryota; kingdom Metazoa; phylum Arthropoda; class Insecta; order Hymenoptera; family Formicidae; genus Formica; species Formica aquilonia x Formica polyctena. The sequence goes on from CAJQTV010000491.1 coordinate 43,017, forward strand.
AATATAGTTTTTGACTGTCTTTTAAAGTCTATCGTATTGAAATTTTTTAATATCTTATGCCGATTTTAAAATATGTATATAAACTATTGTAAGTTTTTTTATCCATGTAGAAATATATCCCAAATTAATATTTATTTTCGAAATTGCAGTGCCCGATTTGAAAGAAAGAATATCAATATGGAAACAACAAAAGAAACAGTGCTAAGGTGACAAGAATTATGCACATAAAAATAAGAATATAGGGAAGGAAAGAAAAAGGAAGAAAAACATAAGTATTATAAATGCTTATATATATATGTATGTATGTATGTATCTATGTAAAATAATGTAACACAATAAACATACAGCAATATATTATGAATAATAAAAATAATATTCACTTGTGCTCTCTCTTTTGAGGATTTTTGGCTGTATAATAGTAGTATGAAACTATCAAAACTTAAAAAAAGAAAACATTTCTTATGTTTATATTGCTTGGAAAATCAAATAAATAGATCTGGATAAAAAAAATTGAAGTATCACAAAATAATATGATTTTTAACGTCTTCATAGTTGTTGTAATTAATATTTTTCATAATTTATGACAAAAATTTTTGGTCATGAATACCCCATAAAATTAATTTAAAAAAATAAAAGAAATTAAAACAGGAAGATTTTAGGTTAGGTAAAAGTATTTTGCTAACAATTTTTAGTAAATAATTTTTAAATAAGTAAGACCTAAATCGTCAAATGATTATTATGGTTTTATCAGTAAAATGTAAAAATTTTTGTCCCTGGCAATGCATTTTCCTTGTTAAATTTATTAATAAGTGCTACAATATGCGATTTTTTATAAAAATCAATACAAAAATTTTAAACGAATCAACGAAAAATTACAATGATCCATCCAACTATCGTGTCAATGGGCGCGTTCAGAAAACAACTGTTGAGCATTGTCTTGTCAACACGCGACGTTGATTTGTTGGTTCTAGAAGTAAGAACCAATCACGTTCGATTGCTATTCAACGGTTGTGTCTCTTGAACGCACCCGATGTGACTAATGTAACCTTATTTTTCATTGGGCCAAACCGGTAAGCCGTGCATGCGCACTTTTGAGCAGTTACTCACAAGAGAGAGGCAACTATGATTTTCTTTCTCACTTCCTTCAGACATGTTTTTTTATCAAGAAACAAAGGCATTCCCCTTCCATTTATATATGTTTTAAGGTTACATCTGAATTATTACATCATGGATCTAGTTTCCACCGAAGTCGTCAATCCGATCCTATTTCGGTGCGCATCGAATTTAACGTACTGTTTCCACTGGAAGTAAAATAGAGGCGAGGAAGATTGATATTTCAGTAGAGCCAACTTAACTTTTGCTTGTGAATGTAAATAAACATAATCCTTGACAAATTTCTCGTTTATTTTCCATTTTGATAATTGATACGAACAAACGGTAACTGTTACAAACATCAACATATAGACTATATATCGACTTATTGATCTTATCGATATATTGATGGTTACAAAATAATGAAAAGTAAAGGTTGGCACCATGTACTTTCAAGCGTTTCCACCGAGTTCCGTAAAGTTAGCCGGACCACTTTAACTTTTTAATAATTAAAATTATCTAATCGTTTGATGGTCGTTTGGTGATGATTGGTAGCTTAATTAAAACGTTTGGTGGTCAATCGCTTTTTTTTTTTTTTGATTAAATAATTAAAATATTGGTGTAAAGTTAGCCGGGCATTTTTAATTTTTAGTCTAATTGATTAAATCAGGGCTTATTCGATGCAGAATCGTTAGGTGGTCACAAATCCTTTATTTACAAAGTTTGGTGGTCCATAATTTATCCAAAAAGTAAAAAAAACCATATGCGGTTAGGTAGTGGGGATGGCTAACTGGAAGCTGTAAAGTTAGCCGAACAAATATATCATTTACCAACCAATTTTGTTCAAATTGGTCTTAATTGAAAGACAATCGTTTGGTGGTGATTGGTAATCTAATTATAACGTTTGGTAGTTAATTATTAGGCTACTACGATTATAAAACCATGTGCGCTGATCTTGCGCCTGCGCGTGCCTTCGTCGTGTAAAGGTACCTTTACATGGCAGCATCAAGCGTCGAGCGTCTGCGCAGAAAAATGCGCAGAATTTAAAAGAGATAGATTCTAGACTGAAATTAGATTCTGCGCAATTTTCTACGCAGACGCTCGACGCTTAAAGGTGCCTTTACATGGCAGCGTCAATCGTCGAGCGTTAAGCGTCTGCGCAGAATATTGTTGCCCAGAATTATATTTCATTAATTTTATTATATAACAGATGTGTGTGTGTGTGTTATTATTATTATTAATCAAAGATATATTATGAAACGTTACTACTCTGGCAATGTAAATTAAAATTTAATTAAAATACAAATGCGGCAAAAGATTTTGGATGGTTAAAATATTCAAATAAATAAGACAAAAAAGGAATTCACAAATGACAAAACGACACAGTTTGAAAAACTATTGTTAAAAGTAGGAAATGATTTAAAGGAGCAGTATGTTATAAACATGCAGGAAAAGAAAATATGAAAATTATATCTCTTAATCCTTGATTAGATTCTAATATTCTGCTGGGGGATAGTAACATTTTATATATATTTTGTTTAATAATAATAATATCTATTGTGTATAATGTAAATAAATATCAATTTTCAGTATTAGTAATGTGTATCAGAACATAATTTTTTTATCTCGAGCGAATTCATATCACTCATCATGCTATTAGCCGCAAGAAGCTGGAATCTATCTCATTTAGATTCCTGCGCAATGATTTCTGCGCAGACGATCGATGCTCGATGCAGCCATGTAATAGCACCTTAACGCTGCCATGTAATGGCACCTTAATGGCTCTCGCAGACCAGCGCGTTGACGCGCGATAACCAATGAGAGCTCTGATTTTCGGAAAAAATAAAGCTCTCATTGGATATCGCGCATCGCGTCATCGCACTGATCTGCAAGAGCCATAAAACTGGGGGCACATACTTTTGCATAAGCGCATAACCATAAGCATAAGGAAATTGATTGGTCCATAAGTATGTGCATAAAGAAATTGATCAATCAATTTCCTTATGCTTATGGTTATGCGCTTATGCAAAAGTGTGTGCTCGAGCCCTATTTCGGACCACAGCCTATGCATGAAGCAAGCGCCACGATTGTTCGAACTATGTTGTCAACATAGCATTTGCATCTGTAAGTAAATCAAGTGGGTTTAGAGATAAATAAAAAAAGAATCTTGTATCAACTATATATTTAAATCAAACATTTGATGTAAATTTGTGTAACGTTTCTATTTTTTCCATGAAGTACATTATAGAATTTTATAATATTGTTGCGTCCGCGCGTCGACTTCGATAATACTCGAACACGCGCGACACAAACGGCACTCGCGTACCGCGACGTAAATGATTAACACTTTTTTAAAGGAACAAAAGGAACTTTAATAATAACACAGAACACACAATTGAACAAGGAACACAGAACGGGTAATAACGGTATTCGTATCTCAAATATGTCCGCCCGGAATGACATCCGTCGCGAGACTCAAGATGGCCGATCTCCCTCAAGATGTCCGCCGTTGTTTAACAACAACGCTTAGCAACGTTCTCCCGGAGACGAATACAGCAGATTCATGAATAACCGCCTTAGACGACCCGCAGGGACGCAACACTACTCCCCCTCTTCAAAATTGTCGTCCCGACAATCAATGAGGGCTCTTCCAAATTGAATGGGTTGATCGTTGTCCTCTTCTTCCAAGGCGTTGACTCCAGGGTGCCTTAATGACTTCCTGCTCTACCCTGAGCTGCTGCTACAGGTTACCGAGCGCCATTATTTATCGGCCCCAATCACACACCCTCCAGGAATATACAGGATACTGTCATCGAACCCGTTTGACAAGAACATCCAACGTCGACTCCAGGGCACAGAAACGGTTTCCTGCTCTACCCTGAGCTGCTGCTGCAGGTTACCGAGCACCGTTAAAATCCAGAACCCAATCGACTTTGATACATCTTGAAACTACAGTAGCCGTCCCCCGTAGTTCACCTTATTCTCGGAAATACTTAAAGCTGCTGCATCTCCGCATCTCAAAAGGGAGCGAATCTTCGGACAAGAGGGGGGTATCTACCATGGACCCGACATCCTCAAAAGAGGACTCCTCAAGCCCCTGCCTCGGCATTCGCCCTAAGACCCGACGGGAAAACCATGGCTCAAAAACCGGAAGAAAGCTCTCGAGAATCTCACTCCTGAGACCGTTTCTCTCGGCATTGGTATCTGCCGAAATGCAACCGAAAGTGCTGGAGAGATTCTTGAATAAAAATCCTATCATGAACAAATCGATGACTCTCATACATCAGCAAGGGTTGGAGAAGATCAGAATGTCGTTGCACAAGATGTTTGATACGATACTCGCGAATAGCAGCTGCCGCGATGCCACTCTTGCGTACTTGGCTGCGTTGCTACGTCACAACAAGAAACGCGCGCAAATACAGACGGAGGACAGTCCCTCCTTTGCCGTAGATGGATTTATGTTGAATCTACTATCGATTTTGCAAATGCTCTCTGTGAAGATCAAGCTGGATACTGTAGACCCGCTATATCCATTTCATCCTTCCAATTTCGTCGAGATAAAGAACGATACAAGACTGAAACTCACTTCGCAAGAGGTTGCGGAATGGCAGAAACATTTGGACAGCACACATAAATGGACGGAACCGACGTTTCCGACACAATGTTGGTTCCTCACGCTGCATTGTCATCACATCGCGCTGTTACCGGCGTTGCAAAATTATCGGAGAAAATTGTATGCAACAGAGAATTTACAAAAAATGCTCGACGAAGTGCAAGCTACAGAATCTCAATGGAAAGATGGTCCTTTAGCGGAGCACAATAAAAACTTGATCGAACAATGGAAGCAACAGTTGAAGCAACTGGTTACATTCAAATTATGTGCAGAGGTAGCTCTGATAGAGCCCATCTTTTTGAGAAGATGCCTACGCTTTTATATATCGGTCGCCGAATTTTTGCTGAATCTTCTAACGCTGACTGCTCCGAATAATCCTCTTTCCGAACTTTTGTTGTCTCAAGAAGTTATGTGCAAATTTACCGCATTACCAGAATGGTACGTGGAAGACATAGTGGAATTCTTGTTATTCACATTCAAGTAAGTTTTTACTAAATTATGAAATCTCACAAATTATACATAATGCTTATCTGGAGCTTATTAACAATTATAGCTACATTGTTTTATTTGCAGATTCTGTTCAACGTGGTTTGATATAGATATAGATATATCGCCGCTTATCACTTTGTTACTCGTCGTCGTGTGTACGCCACATTGTATACGACATCCGCATCTTATTGCAAAAATTATCAAGGTTCTTTATAAGGCTCAGGTAGGAGTTTGTACACGAGGAACAGAAACTTTTGGCCACAAATTCATGGCACATCCTATATCCAAGACATTTCTGGCGTCGTATCTCATGAAGTTTTATATCGACGTTGAAATCATTGACATTAATTCCGAATTTGAGGATAAGTTTACAGTATGTTATCACATAAGTGTGATTTTAAATTCGTTGTGGCATAGCCCGATGCATCGAGCGTCTATCGTCAATGAGAGTAATAACGGCAAGCACTTCGTCAAGTTTATCAACATATTGATGGACGACATCACCTTCCTATTCCCGAAGATTCTGGAACTACTGAAGTATATACTCGAGGAGGAGGAATTTATGTCCGACACTATCGCGTGGAATGCTATTTCGCAGGAGCAACAACAATCGAGAACGAGACAGCTGGCGGCGGAAGTGGACGAAGCCAGATTCGCTCTTAAATTACCCAAGGAAATAGTTGCCATGTTTCATTATTTAACAGTCGACATTAAGGAACCGTTTCTACGACCGGAATTAGTCGGACAATTGTGTGCCATGCTGAATTTCAGTTTGCAACAGTTGTGCGGATCTAAGTCTGAAAATTTGACAGTGAAAAAACTGGAAAAATACGGATGGCAACCGAAGAAGTTATTCAGTCAATTGATTGATATATATTTACATCTTGACTGTGATAATTTTGCGGCTGCTTTAGCCAGTGATGAAGTGAGTATCTTTTATAATATATCATATACATATATTACACATATATGTGTATATATATATATATATATATATATATATATATATATATATATATATAAATTCATTTTTGCAGCATTTGTTTTATAACGAGTTATTCACCGACGCTGCGAATGAATTAGAGAGATCCGGCATTAAAACTACGACGGAAATTGAGAGTTTCGTAGCTCTCGCTGAGCGTGCGGCGGTAATCGCAAGAGACAATCGCGTGCGTGGCGACGCTCCTGAGGAATTTCGGGATCCATTGATGGACACTCTTATGGAGGATCCAGTCAAGCTACCGTCTGGTATTGTTGTGGACAAAGCAGTTATCATTAGACATTTATTCAACAGTGCCACGGATCCTTTCAATCGGCAGCCGCTTAACGAAGATATGCTCGTGCCAAGTAAGTAATACATGTATTGTTAATATTTTTCCCTTTTTTGATAAAGTCAACTTTCTTTTAGTCTAAATATTGGTAACATTTCATAACAATGCATTTTCATGTACATAAATATATTAGAAAAATATTGGATGCGTCATAGATAATATAGTTTTTGACTGTCTTTTAAAGTCTATCGTATTGAAATTTTTTAATATTATATGCCGATTTTAAAATATGTATATAAACTATTGTAAGTTTTTTTATCCATGTAGAAATATATTTGAAATTAATATTTATTTTCGAAATTGCAGTGCCCGATTTGAAAGAAAGAATATCAATATGGAAACAACAAAAGAAACAGTGCTAAGGTGACAAGAATTATGCACATAAAAATAAGAATATAGAGAAGGAAAGAAAAAGGAAGAAAAAGATAAGTATTATAAATGCTTATATATATACGTATGTATGTATATATCTATGTAAAATAATGTAACACAATAAACATACAGCAATATATTATGAATAATAAAAATAATATTCACTTGTGCTCTCTCTTTTGAGGATTTTTGGCTGTATAATAGTAGTATGAAACTATCAAAACTTAAAAAAAGAAAACATTTCTTTTGTTTATATTGCTTGGAAAATCAAATAAATAGATCCGGATACAAAAAAATTGAAGTATCACCAAATAATATGATTTTTAACGTCTTCATAGTTGTTGTAATTAGTATTTTTCGTAATTTATGACACAAGTTTTTGGTCATGAATACCTCAAAATTAATTTCAAAAAATAAAAAAAAATAATACAGGAAGATTTTAAGTTAGGTAAAAGTATTTTGCTATAATTTTTAGTAAATAACTTTTAAGTAAGTAAGATTTAAATTATTAAATGATTATTATGATTTTATCAATAAAATTATAAAATAAGATGGCTAATAGTAGACATTTTTTAGAAGTCTGTAAGGCTTCTCTTAGACATCTTTTTAGTCACTTTAAAGATTTTTTTTAGATATCTTTTAGTCGGTTTTAAGATTTCTTTTTAGTGCCGATCTACAATAGGTAGTTTAAGCCCTAAGCCTTAAGAAATTGACTAATCACAGTCGAGTATTCTCCTCATACTTGACTGTGATTGGTCAATTTCTTAAGGCTTAGGCCTTAAAATCTCTATTGTAGACGCCACTTTATCACGCGTTTGGCTATATTTTAAATTTCTTCATTTTACAGCCAATCATATGATAATGTGTAATACACTGTGTCGTCTGTGTACCTTTCTGGAAAACGCCCTCTATATGCGGTGTCTACAACGAGAATTTAAGCTTTAAACCGTAAGAAATTAACCAATCATATTCGATTATTCTTTTCACATCTAGTGTCGGTCTACAATAGTGATTTAAGCTCTAAGCCTTAAGAAATTGACCAATCACGATCAAGTATGAGGAGAATACTCGACTGTGATTAGTCAATTTCTTAAGTGCCGGTCTACAATAGGTGATTTAAGATTTAGCCTTTGTTTTAAGAGAAAAATTACATCGATCCTAGCCTCAAGCTCTAAGCTTTAAAAGATGGGAGTTGGCCAACTCGCTTAGGGCTTAGAGATTAGGGCTTAAGGCAGCGCGAGAAATGTTTAAGGCCGAAAATACGTCATAGTTTAGAGGTTAAGTCATAAGGTTTAGGGCTTAAATCGCCTATTGTAGACCGGCACTAAGGCTTAGAGCTTAAATCACTATTGTAGACCGGCACTAAAGGGCCGTGGCACACAGAAAAACTTAAGCAGTAAGACTTAAGGCCGGTATTCATAGTCAGTTCTTATTTCAAGACCGTCTTAAGTAATGTCTTAAGATGCTAATACGGCTCTGTGATTGGTTTAGGACATCTTAAGATTGTGCTTAAGACGGTCTTAAATATAAGAACTGACTATGAATACCGGCCTGAGACTTAAGACTGTGGTTGGTCAATTTACTTGCGACGAACGACTAACGACTCATTGTAGATCGGGCCTTAAGCCCGTATCAGACTATGCATTGAGATTGAAATTTGACCAATCAGGACAAGGAAATTTTAGTTCCTTTTATCCTGATTTGTCAAATTTCAATCTTCAATACGTAGTCTGATACGTGCTTTAAGCCTACACAAATTGGCATAGCTGGGCCGCGTCGAGAACATCACCCGTGTGCACACGAGCGTCGTTCTATCTTTGTTCAACTTTCAGTAAATAACAAAGATAGAACGACGCTCGGTGCATACGGGTGATGTGTGATGTTCTCGAGCGCAGCTCTGCATATGCATAGCATATGTTGCTTTCCATTTACATCAAAACCCAGATAATTCTCACTTGCGTTCTCTCTCACTCGGAGAGAACGCAAGTGAGAATTATCTGAGTTTTGATGTAAATGGAAAGCGATTATAATGTCCGTATCAGACTACGCATTGAAAATTGAAGATTGAAGATTAAAGATTAGAATTTGACTAATCAGAACAAAAGGGACTACAATTTCTTTATCTTGATTGACAAATTTCAATCTTCAAACCTCAAAAATTCAAAGAGTAAGAATTTAAATGTAGTATATGAACGAGCGTTGAAAGAACTTCTAGGCAGTTGTGACGTCCCGTCATTTTTAAAAACCATATTTCAACTAATAATTAAGTACCGCATCTATTATTGCATTATGCCTATGGAATATAGAACAATTATTTAACCATTTGCCCTTATTTCCATTATTAATCAATTTTACTAATTGCTTATTGTTCTAGTTCCATATGGTTATTTAACGTAGAAATTAACTATATTTTAGTTCTTTTAGTAGTAATAATCGATTGCGCAAGGAATTGAAGGTTCCTTGGACCGACTAATCAGAAGGCTTTATTTAGAACTAGGCATCTGCGCAGTAGTAACTTTTTAGAACTGACCGGCGGTTACTTTAAGAATGGGCCCGCGATTGAGCTTTAATATAATCAGCGATACTAGCATTTTATCTTTAAGATTTTAATTAACAATATACATGAATATATAATAAATACAAAGAATATAGTTAAAATAAATAAAATAAGGAATATGCGCACCATTCTTTATGGAATCGTAAAATGCGCGCAATAATGATTTGTTAAAACATTTTTCTTACATTCCTTGCTAATAATTATCAACTTTCAATATTATTCAAAATTTAATAATTTGATAACTTCATAATAATTAGTCAAAAACAAATTATTATAAAACGTTTCCACAAAGAAAGCGTTATTATACTATATCACTACACTATGAATTAATATGCTTGGTAGTAGCTTTAATCATGCGATTGCGAATAATATATAGATCTAAGAACCTTATATTTATGGAATCACGGATTACATAGTACATGATAACAATTTATCTGGAATAACTCCTTTCAACTATGAAATACTAAAACTTGAATTTCCAAATTAATTACCAGACATGGAACAAATTTAACAAGTGACTCCATAAAGCTAATAATATTAATATAATTTTTTTTATATTACCTTATAGTTTATACTATAGTTTCCCGTACTATACTATAGTTTTTCCATATTATACTATAGTTTCTCGTATTATACTATTGTAAAACTATCCGAGACAGCGAGCAATAATCAGGCGTGCAGATCCATGGCGGCTCCAATAGATCCGCGACGAAGACGCCTAGACATAAACAATCGATAAGGATTTACCACTAATCGATGGACAATACTTAGAAATATTTTCGTCATAGATTTCCATAGAAGATCTTCACCGTAATGAATTTTCAGAACGTAAACTAAATTCTCAGAACGATCTGCACACGGCTCGCAACGCTCTTGGTTCTCAATAGTATATAAGATGCAGATTTTCACCGTCGAGCCAGTAGTACCGGTAGTATCAGTAGTAGCACCGTCAGTCTCGCCGATCATTCCAACGCATAACTATATATATTCCATCAAATTTTGGAGCCGAGTGAAGTAGAACGTTTTTATATATTTCGATTATTTTATTATTTTAAAAGTAACAGTATAATAATGGATCCAAATATCATATTGATGATTATTATGAAGTATCTCATATAAGCATGGGATGAACCGATGAGATATGCAGAGATAACTATGAAAAAGGTTATCTCAATGTATATTTTATATTTGCGTTACAAGAAACTGCAAGGCAGAAAGAACCGTAAAATATGGGTACGGCCTATTTTTACTGAGACAAGAAGACTTCTTCAAGGTGACAGCGACAATCTACTTGTGGAGATGCAATTAGGAGATCATGAAAAATATTTCAACTATCTCAGAATGTCTCCAAAAATAACAAGTTACTATGTTTATTAAGTACTAAAAAGCATTCAAATACTTACAGGACCATCCATTTATAAAGTTTTTATATTTTCTATACACTTTTGTTGAGTTTTGTTGAGACGGTAACGGATTTCGCGGATTCCGCTCAAATGTGCGGAAAGAAACGACTCAATTCGCGGAAACGCGGAATAGTGACTTTTCTAGTTACAATTCTCTTCCGCGTTTCCGCGCTCCATGTAATGGCACCCTAAGGGCCAATTTCACCAAGCTCGGTTAGATTAACCGACGGTTAAAATTAGCAAAGTTCCAACTGAAATGATAAGAATGCTTAGTTTTCCTTCACCTCTATTTTCTGTTGGCCACCCTGCTAATTTTAACCGTCGGTTAATCTAATTGGACTTGGTGAAATTGGCCCTTAGTGCCGGTCTACAATAGGTGATTTAAGCCTTAAGGTGCCATTACATGGCAGCATCGAGCATCGATCGTCTGCGCAGAAATCATTGCGCAGGAATCTAAATGAGATAGATTCCAGCTTCTTGCGGCTAATAGCATGATGAGTGATATGAATTTGGTCGAGATAAAAAAATTATGTTCTGATACACATTACTAATACTGAAAATTGATATTTATTTACATTATACACAATAGATATTATTATTATTAAACAAAATATATATAAAACGTTACTATCCCCCAGCAGAATATTAGAATCTAATCAAGGATTAAGGGATATAATTTTCATTTTTTTTCCTGCATGTTTATAACATACTGCTCCTTTAAATCATTTCCTACTTTTAACAATAGTTTTTCAAACTGTGTCGTTTTGTCATTTGTGAATTTCTTTTTGTGTCTTATTTATTTGAATATTTCAACTATCCAAAATCTTTTGCCGCATTTGTATTTTAATTTAATTTTAATTTACATTGCCAGAGTAGTAACGTTTCATAATATATCTTTGAATAATAATAATAATAACACACACACACACACACATCTGTTATATAATAAAATAAATGAAATATAATTCTGGGCAACAATATTCTGCGCAGACGCTTAACGCTCGACGCTGCCATGTAAAGGCACCTTTAAGTGCCGGTCTACAATAGGTGATTTAAGCCCTAAGCCTTAAGAAATTGACTAATCACAGTCGAGTATTCTCCTCATACTCGATTGTAATTGGTAAATTTCTTAAGGCTTAGGGCTTAAATCAGCTATTGTAGACCGGCACTAAGCCTTAAGAAATTGACCAATCACAATCAAGTATGAGGAGAATACTCGACTGTGATTAGTCAATTTCTTAAGGCTTAGGGCTTAAATCACCTTTTGTAGACCGGCACTTAGGGTGCCGTGTAACAGAGCTCTGTGATTGGCCAGCCTTATGCCCGTATCAAAGGCATTCTACAATGGCAGTAACAAGACTGTAGGAGTAGGAGAGTATACTTTTATGCGTCGTCTACAATGGCAGTAGGCAGTACAGAGTGAGGAGTAAGATTTTAAGAGTTGGTTTTAAGAGCAAATGGGAATTGCCCATTTCGTTACTCCCGGTCTTTACGTCACTAAAAACAGTATACTCTCCTACTCCTACAGCCTTGTTACTGCCATTGTAGACGACGCATTAAGAGCAAATGGGAATTGCCCATTTCGTTACTCCCCGTCTAAACATCACTAAAAACAGTATACTCTCCTACTCCTACAGCCTTGTTACTGCCATTGTAGACGGCCCTTCAGACTACGCATTGAAAATTGAAGATTAAAGATTAAAATTTGACTAATCCGAATAAAAGGGACTAAAATTTATTTGTCTTGATTGGTCAAATTTCAATCTTCAATCTCAATCTTCAATGCGTAGTCTGATACGGGCTTTAGAACTACGGATGTTATTAAACCCGATTAGGGGTGACGTTGTAAACGTAGTCTCTGCTAGTGCACGTGTATTAGATTTAACCTTTATTATTTGTAAAATATCTTTTTTACAAATTCATTATAAATATAACGGAAAAAATGGCTAGCATCGATTTTCTCGGCAGTGTCATATCCACGCTTGATAGTATTCAATCACTAGAACGAGTAAAGAGGTAAATATGAAATGTTAATAGTATTTTTATTTATATTTAATCTAACCTCTGTAAAATGCTAAAATGAGGAAAATATTTTCTATTATTATTAGTAAAAAAATTATTATGAAAAATGTATAATAAGGAAATGAGAGATATTTTATAATTTTGCTAAAATAATTTTTCTAACGGAAATTTATTAGGTTCAACTAAAGTTGTATTTCATTTAATAGCTTATGCAAAAATCTGTTTAGGTTCCATAGGAATATAATTGTTTTTTTTTCAATTTTAGTGGGAAAGCTAAAGTTGATATGATAGACCTTACTAAACATGTCTATGATTTTACTAAAGCGTGATCTTGTAAAAATACAAATGCATTACCAGAATTAGTTATGGAAGGCTTTGATGAAGAACAAATTTGGCAACAATTGAAACTGCAGAATGAAGACGAAATAACGCATCTCTCTAATGAGATCTCAAAAGTTATAGCTAATAATCAGAAGTTAATGATTTCAGTAAGTTCTATGAAACCTGAATTTATGCAGATTGAAAATGATAATTTAGAGCAAGAGAATGAAGGTATATCTGATGACAATAATTTAGAGCAAGAGAATGAAGGTATATCTGATGACAATAATTTAGAGCAAGGGAATGAAGGTATACCTGATGAGAATAATTTAGAGCAAGAGAATGAAGGTATATCTGATGATAAAGAATCAGAGAGTGAAACTGAAGAAATCAAAGGCAATTTAAGAAAAAGAAAACATGATAAAAAGAAGAAAAACAAAACGAGGAGGATTAAGGAGCTGGAAGAGGAAGCGATTGGTGAGAAGCCTTGGCAATTAAAGGGAGAAGTGAGTGGTCCAAATCGACCACAGAATTCTTTACTGGAAGAATTTGTGGAAATTGATGTAAACACAAAGCCAGCTCCTGCAATTACTGAAGAAACCACTATAAAATTGGAGGACATAATCAAGCAGCGGATCAAGGATAAGGCTTGGGACGATGTTGAAAAGAAATTCAAACCAGTCGAGACTCCATTGGAATATAAGAAAAAATTGATATTAGATCAGGAGAAGAGCAAGGAGAGCTTGTCACAAATTTATGAGAAAGAATACTTAAAGCAGAAGCAAACATTAGATCCCGAGAATAACGAAAAAAAACAGGAAGACTCACAATTGCGTAGTGAAATTCAACAAATGATGCGTTCTTTAATGTCGAAATTGGATGCATTGTCTAATTACCATTACACTCCCAAGTTGGTAAGATTTGTCATATTTTGCATAAACAGACCAAAGCTCTTATAAATATATTTTGCAAAAAGTAGTTAGAGAGAGGAAAAGTATTTATTATAAAATAGAAATTTCTAAATAAAAGTTATTCTGTAATTTATATAAATGATTTTCCTTTCTGGTTACAAAACATATTTGAGGCATTCTTAATAGTTTTTATAATTATATCTTCCCCCTTTTTATTTTTTAGGCTAAACCGGGAAATTAAAATTATTAGCAATGTACCTGCAATTAGAATGGAAGAAGTGGCACCAGTCACAACCAGTGATGCTACTTTGTTAGCACCTGAGGAAATTAAAAGTATCTATTTTTATATATATATATATATATACACAGAGTGTTCAAAAAGTCCTGGACCACCTGTTTTTCTCGGAAAATACGCATCGGACAAAAAAATGTTTGCAACAAAAGTTGTATGATTTCGAGGGTGCCATAAGATGATACCATTGGTTTGACCTTGAAGAGTTATTTGAAGGTCACATGAAGGTCATACTTAATTTTTTAAATGGAATACTATATTTTTTTATTGCATATTCTTGTAGCCCATCTTGAGAGCTTTCCAAAACACTATAATAAAGTATTTTTTCATTAAGTACTTTTTGAGTTATTTTATATCTTAATCTGATATATTTTGATATAAAAAATAAAATATCTCGTAAAATAATTAGTTTTCGATAATCTTACCGTAATACTTTTATGTACAGAATAATGAGACAAATCAATAAGTGTAAAAAAAAAAAAAAAACAAATAATTGTTAAAAAAAATACATTGTAAATAATTACATACTTTTTCTTAAAAACAATTATTTTTTTTATACTAATTGATTTGTTTCATTATTCTGTACATAAAAATATTACGGTAAGATTATTGAAAACTAAATATTTTACGAGATATTTTATTTTTTATATCAAAATATCTGAGAATAAGATATAAAGTAACTCAAAAAGTACTTAATGAAAAAATACTTTATTATAGTGTTTTGG
This sequence comes from Formica aquilonia x Formica polyctena, assembly GCA_907163055.1. Classification (NCBI taxonomy): domain Eukaryota; kingdom Metazoa; phylum Arthropoda; class Insecta; order Hymenoptera; family Formicidae; genus Formica; species Formica aquilonia x Formica polyctena. The sequence continues at coordinate 58,145 of CAJQTV010000491.1, forward strand.
AAAGCTCTCAAGATGGGCTACAAGAACATGCAATAAAAAATATAGTATTCCCTTTAAAAAATTAAATGTGACCTTCATGTGATCTTCAAATAACTCTTCAAGGTCAAACCAATGGTATTATCTTATGGCCCCCTCGAAACCATACAACTTCTGTTCCAAACATTTTTTTGTCCGATGCATATTTTCCGAGAAAAACAGGTGATCCAGGACTTTTCGAACACACTGTATATATATATATATATATATATGTCGTTGATTTATGATATAGTATTCTTTATTTTATCCATAATATTCATTTCTAGCCAAACCACATGGTGATATTATCGGTAAATCAGAAAGAACGAAGACCGATATGAAACGCGAGAGAAGGCGGAAGAAATTGAAGCAACGGATTAAACAGGCAACAGAAAAGAAAGAGAAACTAAAGGCATTAAAACCGGGAAACTCTAAAAAGTATGAGGATAAAAAGGAAAGAGCTACGTTGCTTAAGGAAGTAACTAAAGATAAAAATGTTACAAAATTAGACGAGACGACGCATAAAGTCGCGAAATCCTCAACTGCGTTCTTTGAGCAGTTACAAAATCAAGTTAAAAATAAAATTAAAAGAAAAGATAGCTCGACCAAGAAAAAAAATAATGTAGGTTCAGCTGTAAAATTAAAATTATAAATTATATATTTTTAAATTTATATTTAATAAATATCTAATAAAAAAAGATTTAAATAAAAACTTTGTAGTATTTTTTATTATGTCTTTTAAAGATTTCCACACATATGCTTTTTTTATTATTTTAAAAAATCTTATTGTCTCTTTTATATTATCAATAATTATATCGCAAAGAAACATAAAAAGAAAAAGTTATTAAAGAACTTATAACAATATACACTCTTCTCTCAATGCATAATGTAAGATATGTACACTAAAAATATTTTTTTATAGCTTTATTGCATGATATTTGCATTTCTAACATCTTTCGTTCTTTAAATCATATTAATCATTTTGCGATTTCTTCTTGCTTAAAGCCCGTATCAGACTACGCATTGAAAATTGAAGATTAAAGATTGGAATTTGACCAATCAGAACAAAAGGGACTAAAATTTCTTTATTCTGATTGGTCAAATTTCAATCTTGAATCTTGAATCTCAATTTTCAATGCATAGTCTGATACGAGCTTTAGAGGATTTCAATTAATCTTTTTCGAAGAACCTACATAAGGTTTGTTCGCGTTGCTTGAACTTTTTGCATTCAGTATCTTCGCTTTCACTCTCTTCAACATCCGAATATATATTTATCTCGTTTTTAGTGCAGAACTTTTTGGGAATTCCAAGCAACGCGAACAAACCTATATTCTTTTACCAGTTGATGGCCGTCTGACGGGTATACATGTGCCACATATATGCGGTTCGCGCTTGTGTGCGTTACCCATTCCATTGCTGAGCCGTGAGCCGCGGGACCCGTTTCTGGCGTCACAGCCGACGGTATCAAAAAGCCAAAGAAGCCTAAAACAAAGATATTGGAGAAAGAAGAGCAGCATGTTACACAGGATCCTACCATTTCAAACAAAAATCCACTTATGAATGCAATTGTGGAAAAAGCCCCTTCGCCAGAGATCGACTATAGTAAACGATTTTTTAAAACTAAAAGATTAAACAGAACGATTGACGCTGCTACAGTAGTGAATGAGAAACACGTTCGCGCCACAACAAATGTGTGCAAGCATCAAGTGAAAGCCACAGCTATCTGTTTGGATACCACGGACCTGACTGTGGATGAACCAGAGATTGAAGCTACATTGGAGCAAGATGAAGTTATTAATCTCTTGAGAATATTAGAGGATGATTGGGCGAATTATGATTATGATACAATGGAAACATTGACTAATAGTACAGTAAACACGATTTCTTCGTTAGAAACAACGACGACGCTAGCTAAGAACGCAATCATGTCACCAGCTACTGAACTCAGTAACATGACTTCGACTATGAACATCAAAGATATTATTTCTCTAACAAACTTTGGAAATCTTTCGCTTGATAATACAGATAGTAAATATATATAATTTTAAAATATATTACTCTTACTTTTTAGGAATGCCGCTATATCATACAGTGTAGTATCATCATCGTTGCCCGTCCATCGAGGAAGTTTAAATGCATTTTCTGGATGTAACTTCACACTTTTGTCATTCCAATCAATAACAATAACCTATGTATATATTAATAATTTTAATATAAAAAAATATCACAAAAATAACAAAATGTACTTTTGTATAGTGAGAAAATAATTACCTTACTAAGATCGCGATTAAGAGCTCCTAGATCTTTAACATGATGTCCATCTACGAAACGTGTTGCATCTCTAACTAATCTGTACATTATGTATCCATTTGGATCTAGTGCATCCAAAATGGGAAATAACGTCTGTAAATAAAATCAATAGACATTTATATTACAGATATTTTTCTTATACAGATTTAAATAGTTTTTTTATGAAATGTATTCAAAATAATGTGCTACTTTTAAAAGAAGTAAAGATCACAGTTACCATTCCTTGCTCGGCTGTATAAATCACAATTTCAAATTGTGGTGGTGCTACTGCTTCTAAAAATTAATCCGCACCAGGCCGTTTTTTAAATCTTCATCCAGTTTGATACTAAATGAGATATACTCATAATATCCAAGCATCTCTTAAATAAAATTGTATTCCATTCTTAATTAGATTAAAGACTTACTGTCCAATCTGGATGCACAAGAAGGTCTGTCATTTCCAAAACTAGAGTATATGGTGGCTGAATATATGGATACTTTAATGGATCAGGTAATAATTTTTCCCTGCTGGGTTCCTGTACCAGCTGCAAATATCAATAAACATTATAGAAAATGCTTTCTAATATATAGACATAATTTCATATAATTGCATATTGATCACATTTTTATAAAGTTAGAAAATATATATGTTGCACATAAAAACTTTAATATAAAAAATTATTTTGTTAATATAATAAAGTAATATATATATATATATATATATATATATATATCATAGTTAGGTCTTCCTAATTCATATATTAAATAAGTGAAGCCAATACTCATGACTACACCAAAGGCTGCAAATCCATAATTCATCATTTTCTTCGAACGCTCACGATTTGCCTTCTCTTCTTCATCTTCCGTTTGTTGTTCATTCTGTTTTTTTTTAGCTGTTGTTCTGTCCCAATGGTTCAGCTTCATTTATCGATGATTGTATATTTGTTAAATTACTAGTGATCTTTGGACGATCTGTTGCTAGAAATAAAAAAGACATAAATGTTATATATGAAATAAACATCCAATATTAATATATATATATATATATATATATATTTATGTAAATAATAATCTATCTTTTGACTACATGTACAATCCAAGGCTGTGTTCCAAAATTTACTGCTAGAGTACTGGAAATCTATAATATATGTAAAGTAAATTATACATTTTCAGTACTGGTAGTGAATTTTGGGACACCGCCTCAATCTATTTATCTACAAATTATACTTAAAATATTTTTTCAGACTATATATATTAAAATAAACAATTTCCTTAATTAATATATATATATATATTTTTATTAAACATTAAAATATAAAAGCATTTATTTCTTTCATCGTCTTCTATTTTCTTTCCTTCGACGTCACTGACATCATATGCAATTTGTGATTTAAATTATTTTAATAATCAGGATTTCCATGCTTTACATGCTTAGTGCATACAGGTTATGTTTGTACTCACTTTCGGTACTGTAATATTTTTTGTGCCAATTGAACAAGCGATATACGGCTAAATGGTCGTCATAAAGTGCAATACGTTGTTCCTGCATTTGCATTGTATATTTTACACAAAACTTGCAGACGTCGCGTCACAAATGCCATATTTTAAAAATATCATGAGTTTTCCAGCACCCTTTTGCATACAAAATCTAACCCCAACCAAAATTCACTCTCATATTTCCTGGCCAACTTCTGCACGGCCGGTAAATCCGCTCGTTCATTTTGTCGGTCGA
>CAJQTV010000492.1:0-51695 GCA_907163055.1 Formica aquilonia x Formica polyctena
CTTCGCGCTATCCTTCTCGCACCACCTTACGAACGTCGTATCATCCACGTGCATGCTTCGCGCTATTTCTCTCTCTCCCAAGTACATGCTTCGCGCCATCTCTCTCCAACGTGCATGCAAACGCTATCCTTGTCTTACGCTCATATGGACGCCTCGCGCTATCCTTCTTCCACACATTGCGGACGCCTCGCGCTATCTCTCTCACACCTACTCGCGGCATCGTACCTTCGCGTTCCCTCTTCCCCGCGGGTCCCTCACCAATCGGTTAGGACGCGGTCCCTCTCCCCCCTCTCCGCGGACCCCTCGCCAACCGGTTAGGCTAGCGGGTCCCTCGCCTATCGGTTAGGACGCGGTCCCCCTCCCCCTCTCCGCGGACCCCTCGCCATCAGTTAGGACGCGATTCCCCCGCGTGACGTCATACCCCCCGCGCCGGTTTCCCCTCGCCCCTCACCACCCCTCAGAGGACCATGGCTTAGAACTCTCCTATATATCCTACTCACGTCGTCACAGAACGCGAATTTCCATTTAACAACTTGAACGAAAGCCTACTCCCGCGTAATACGACTGACCCCACTGACAACGCTCAACGCGAGACTAGACGTACGCGACCGTACATTAGCAGAACTCCAAGTAGAGTATCGTTACGGCGCGAATTTTCGTTAACTTCCTACGAGAGCGATCTGTTCGATCCGGAAGAGATTTATAGCCAACAAGAAAATAATATGGTCGAATCGCGAAATCCGCAAGAACGCACTCCCGCGAACCCGTCGCAAAGCGCAGTAGACGAGGAAATAGAAAACGTGCGACGATCCATTCGCCAGATGGACCAAAACATAGCGGAGGCGAATCGCACGCCGCCTCCCGAAGCACATCGCGAGGAAAGAAGAGATGATACGCAACTCTTCGAAATATTAAATGAAATGCGGACAGAAATAAGAGCATTGAATAGGCGAGTAACGCGAGTAGAAAACGCGATCATGGATTTGCCACGTCACGGATGTAACCGCCGAGAGAACGATAATGACGCGTTTAATGCCACATACGGGCGAACCGACCGCGACATTAGAAATCGACGTAGCATTGCTCCAAACTACTTGCCGTTAAAAGAAGCAAGAACAATGATTCCCGAATTTGACGGAACATCGCGACATAAGTTATTAGAATTTTTAAATGCATGCACGTACGTCGTTCAAGACATAAATCCCGCGGATGAAGAATCTTTAATCCGAGCAATTTTATATACGAAACTAAAAGGAAAAGCCATGCAGGATTTCGAGACACGAAATATTCAGACTTTCAACGAACTAAAACAACAACTCGATACTTGTTACCAGTCGAAACAAAGCACGACACATTTACAGATCGAATTCAATTCGCTAAAACAAAAGCCAAATGAAACTGCGCACGCTTTCGGACAACGCGTTGATTTACTAGCGATGAAATTATACGATTCGATGATCGAAGGAAAAGAGCATTCCGCATCATCAAAACGCACAATTCCAACAAACAATCCAAGAGCAGGCGTTAATAAATTACCAGATCGGGCTACACGACGAATTACAAGTACTCGTACGCGCGCAGCGATATACGACGCTCCAAGAAGCGATAACGGGCGCGAGCGCCGAAGAAAAACTCAGACCGGGAACAGCGAGAACAAGTAGTTTTGTTAATAAAAATAAAACCGAATCAAGTTACTCGCGAAATAGTCGAAATCCGACACCGCAATGCTTTAAATGCGAAAAAAACGGACATTACGGACGCGATTGTCGAAGTAGCCGATACGCGCTCCCGAAACCGGAAAAACCCTCGCGAATTAATGCGATAAGTAAATACTGCTCGCATTGCAAAAGAACAGGACACAGCCGCGACGAATGCTGGAGCCTGAACGGAAAACCGAAAAATAGTACAGATAAACTAAAAATCGGAAATCAACAAAAAACGCGCGAAGAAAATATACGCGACCGAAAGAAATCACGACAACAGAAAAGGAACGCCAATAGCACAAGTAGCAGCAGCGAAGACGAGCAGGAGGAAACGAGAAAGAGACAACCGCGACCTGCATCTGAGTATCGCGTTACACATATTAAAGATATGCCACGCGCACAGAAAAAAACGGACTTATTGCTAATAACATTACCAATGCGGCAAGCAAAAGACGGAAAAATACAGATGTTATACGACTCAGGGTCGACCATCTCATTAATAAAATTAAAACAGTTAAAGGACGACACACTAATACATGAAGGTAAAATCGCGCTTACAGGCATAACCGGGCATAAAGTACACACCATAGGAAAAATGTACGCCACGATTAAAATAGAAAATCACAAGGTAAAACATGCATTTTACGTTGTAAGAGACGACATTCCGATAGAATATGAAGGAATAATAAGAATTGATTTCCTTTGACAACATTCGGTATCCTGTGATTATAATCAAAATCAATTAAAAATAGGAGAAGCCGTGCTAAGATTCCATACGTTTAACAAAACAATCCTAAAACCGCGCAGCGAAACCATCGTAAAAGCGATAACGAAGCAAAATCGGATAGGAATAGTACGAGCAGAGGAAACCGCTCCAGGAATCTACCTTGGAAACTGCTTAGTAGAACCGAAGGATTTCACGTGTCCCGTTAGTATCATAAATACAACCGATACAGAAGTCGAGATACAGACGCCGAACGTCACCCTCGAAGACATAGAACGCGAAATCGAATCCAAAATACACACGATACAAGCAAGAAAAAATTTTAAGCCTACTAGCTCGAGACAAATCTGACAACTACTACGCACGGACCATTTAAATACGGAAGAAAAACAGGCACTCCTACGGATATGCGAAGAATATTTCGATACATTTCAGTTGGACGGAGAACCACTGACGTGCACCGCGACGGTAGAGCACGAGATAAACACGCGCGCCGATACCTCGCCGGTGAACACGAGACCGTATCATCTTCCCGATAAGCACAAGACGGAAGTAAATAAACAAGTGCAAGAAATGCTGAAAAACGGCATAATCCGAACAAGCGCGAGCCAATGGAACGCACCCTTATTGGTGGTACCGAAAAAGGCCGACGGAAAACCTAAGCTCCGAGTAGTAGTAGACTTTCGGAAGTTAAACGATTTAACAATAGGCGATTCATTTCCACTGCCCAATATCACCGAGATACTGGACCAGTTAGGAAACGCTAAATATTTTACCACACTAGACTTAGCGTCAGGATATCATCAGATACCGATGGCTGAGCAAGATAAACAAAAGACAGATTTTTCAACGCCCTACGGACACTATGAATTTAATAGAATGCCGTTTGGATTGAAAAATGCGCCAGCAACATTCCAGAGACTAATGAATTCAATTCTAACCGGAATGCAAGGACTTAAACGTCTAGTTTATTTAGACGACATCGTCATATATGGAGCGAGCCTAGAGGACCACAATAAAAGACTCAAGGAAGTACTGCAGAGACTCCGAGAAAATAATCTAAAGTTGCAACCAGATAAATGCGAATTTTTGCGCAAGGAAGTAATTTATTTAGGACACATTATTTCGGAGAATAGGATATCTCCGGATCCGTCAAAGTTAACGGCAATAAAGGAATTTCCGACGCCGAAGAAAGTAAAAGATATACAATCTTTCATAGGACTAGCCGGATACTACAGAAAATTCATAGATTTTTCAAAAATAGCCAAGCCACTGACGAAATTTACGAAGAAAACGGAAAAATTCGAGTGGACTATGGAACAGCAAAATGCTTTCGAAATATTAAAGGAAAGATTAATGACTGCGCCAGTGCTAACGTATCCAGATTTCAATCAAGAATTCATAGTGACCACTGATGCTTCCGACTATGCAATCGGAGTAGTATTGTCACAAGGAAAAGTAGGTAACGACCGGCCAATTGCTTACGCCAGCAGAGTTCTATCGCGGGCGGAGCAGAATTACAATACAACCGAGAAAGAATTATTAGCGATTGTATGGGCTGTAAAACATTTTAGGCCATACGTATACGGTACGAAATTTAAAATCGTAACCGATCACAAACCATTAATCTGGTTATTTAATGTGAACGATCCCAGATCGAGATTGATCCGATGGAGATTAAAACTCGAAGAATATGATTATGAAATCATCCATAAAGCCGGACGAGCGAACGCGAACGCCGATGCACTGAGCCGCAATGTAACAAGAGAAGCGTATGAAACAGAAGAGGAAGAACGAGAGATCCTCGCAATAGAAGAAGAAACAAACTCCGACGAAGAAAAAATATACACGGAGGAAGACAAGAAACAGATATTATATGAATATCATGATGCACCCACAGGAGGATATCAAGGAGTTGAACAAACAATAAAAAGAATCCGCCTAAATTACAATTGGCTATAGGAATAACGAAGGATGTAGAAAAATACATTGCAAAATGCGAATTGTGCCAGAAAAATAAACTATCGCGAAAAAATAAAGTACCGTTAATAATTACGGATACGCCTACTAAACCTTTTGAAAAATGCGCGTTAGATATTGTAGGACCGCTAACAGTTACAACAAACGGAAATAAATATCTTTTAACATTCCAAGACAATTTAACGAAATTCAGCAAAGCGATACCGATTCCAAACCAAGAAGCGAACACGGTCAGTAAAGAATTCGTTACAAAAATTGTACTTGAACACGGAATACCGGAAAAAATTTTAACGGATCAAGGCACAAATTTCCTCAGCGAAATATTTAAAAATACATGTAAATTATTAAAAATAAATAAAATACAAACAACTGCCTATCATCCGGAAAGTAATGGCGCGTTAAAACGATCGCATCGAAAATTAGCGGAATATTTAAGACACTACATAAACGAAGACCAGACAGACTGGGACGAATGGATACCATTCGCAATGTTCACATACAATACGACGCCACACACAGCTACGGGGTATACACCCTTCGAATTAGTCTACGGGCACCAAGCGGATCTACCTACGTCACTGACAAGACCGCCTAAACCGACATATAACTACGACGGTTACGCGCAAGAATTAAAAGAAAGACTAAGGGCAACGAATCAGCTTGCAAAAGAGCATATCAAAGAAGAAAAATTTAAAGCCAAAAAGCAGTACGACAAAAGTACTAGAGAAATAAAATTTAAAGTCGGCGACAAGGTATTAGTACACGACGAGACGCTCCGACGCGGACCTAAGAAACTTGAATCCCTATGGACCGGACCGTACGTAATAATCGAGAAAAATTCGGACGTGAATTATACAATTAAGAAAGGAAGAAAAGCGATGCGCATGCATACAAACAAATTAAAGCAATTTATAGAGAATTAAAATAAAAAACTTACCTATTCGTCGTTGGAACGACCGATCAACCGCATCCGATCCAAAGCGCGACGCATCTGCTCAACCGTACCCTGAACTCGCGCTTCGGAGTCACGGAAGGTAGGACGGAGATGATTGAGGAAAACGCGCCCTCGAAGGCGTACAGGCATATCCAACCAAAGTCGTCGCAATAATGGAATAAATCCATCGGGAGGCTCATAATGAGGCACCCAAACAGCATTGTCGAACCTGTCGTCCACCTCGTTCATATCCGTTTGAGGCACAATAATTAACACTGCACCATCACTGTCGAAATCTTCCTCCGAAGAGGGAAGATAAGTAGATCGAACAATTAAATTCGCGCAAACCATGTTAGTGCTATACTCAGTAAAAGACGACTGAATAAAAAACCACACGACGCTAAAGCCAGCAAGAAGAAAACTTAAACTCATAAAATGAGAGCCGATAAGACGGTTATATGAAACATTTAATATAAAATTACAGGATACTCGTCAGCTGGAACAGTCGACAGGCCGAGAGTCGCACGGGGCAACATGAAACGGATTCACCTTACAAAGTTCAAGAATTCCTACACAACCCCGGCATATATTTCGAAAAGATCGGACAATTACAACAAGCTACAAAAACGTGGAAATTAGTCATTAAATTAGATATAACGACACTAAATGACAAAGTATGGCAAATAAATCAATACATCCAACAAACTAACGAGATGTGCGAACAAATAAAGTCGGAATTCCACCATAAACGCACTTGCGATAATTTAAAGGAAATCGTAAAAAACGAGTCGAAACAATTAACGAAACTGATCACTCTAATAAATACGCTATATAAGACACGGACGAACGGACGTAGAGGTCTCATCGACGGAATAGGCGGAATAGCGAAAACATTGTTCGGTACAATGGACGCAAACGATAGAGAATTAATAAACGAACAATTAAATCTCTTACAAAATAATCAGCAAACCATTCAACATGTCGCGAAAAATCAAATAAAAATCTTAAATAGTACAATAGTACACCTAGATAAACTAGAAAATATATTAGACCATAACGGTAAATTACTAAATCATTATGTTCGAAAATATAGTATTCGCGAAGAAATAACCGAACATTTTACGGTAATCACCGCGATGATAACAGATTTAATTCGGGATGCGAAAGATGTAATAGAATATCTTACGTATGTACGCAAGGGCACTATGCATCCCGTACTAACACCTATTAGCGACATTATAACACATTTAAAAGAAGCAGCTATCCAATTACCTCACGGTTTATATTTCCCTTTCGAAATTCGAAACGACGAATGGCTAGCACTGGAAGAATATATTAAAATAACTGCATACCGTGAAGGATCAATCATATTTACTGTATTGCGATTCCCACTAATCTCACAACCAGTATACGATATAATAAAGGTAACCCCATTACCTACGTACGATCATAAAAATATATTTACGCACGCGGAAATAAACCACGAAATAATCGTAGTTAATAGAGAAGGGTTAACGTATATCATAATAACGGAGGACGACTTAAAAAAGTGTATCCAAATAAATTCCAGATACATATCTGAGAAAACGCAACCAATACACCGTATTAATCCAAACGCGCCGTGCGAAATACAAATGTACTTGCAACCACAAAACCAAAACGAGGCTTGCAAAAGTAAACATGTAATTGCGACAGAAACGATATGGATACCGTTGCAACAGCCACTTACTTTGCTATACTCAACTGTACGGGAACAATCAATAATAATTCAATGCGAAAATTATAACGAGATTAGAAAAGTAATTAAAGGAACAGGGCAAATTATTCTTCAAAATAAATGTAAATTAATAACAACAGAAATGACGATCCAACCAAAAGAAGTCATACAAGGTAACGAAATAGAAACGTGTTTACCGGAAATTAATATTACATTTATACGAGACACAATACAGACATACTAGACACGAAACAACAGAATATCGTACAGCATTCAGAATTAACAGAATTAAAAAATAAATTGAAAGATATAAACAATGATTTGCAAAATAATAATGACAAATTCTTTACGAAAAAACAATTCGTATATCCTCCGACAAGTGGAATAACCACAGTTATTATAATAATATTAATAATTTATATAATTATAAAAAATAAAAAGAAATATACGAAACGACCGTCAGTCAGGATATACGAAGAAGACAACGAACCACGTATGTCATACGGATTCCCTAGACCCATACTAAAACGTAGTTTAAGCACACGATTTTAGAATAAGAAACGATTATATTCATATTATATACGGGGAAAATATTGTACATTAGAATAAGAAGAAATTTTGTTTTGCGAAAAACGTCGCTTTTACACCTCCGTTTTCCTTTTTTTAACGGGGGAGGGATGTTATAGCCCGAACAGGCTATACACGAATTATTAAATATATTATTCTAAATACATATTATTTGATTGCTCAACGTGTGACGCGAATACAGATCACGTTACGAACGTTGACCGAGCGAAGCGCTGAACACGCGAGCCACGCGCGAAGCCCGAGCGACCGCGCTATCACTCATTACGAAAACGCGGAAATCAAGGCAAGCGGAATAAAGGCGTTGCGAAAATGCAACGTAGAGGTCCTACCTAAAAGCGAAAAGGAAATTGCGAAAATGCAAGCAAAGAAGTCCTACTTAGAACTCCTTAGCTTGCATCCGGATCTTGCCGCAAAAATCGAGCGACACGACACATGGTCTTGTCGCTAAACGATCCCCTCCTGGGAAACCAAGGGGAGATAATAAAAAGACCCATCGCTAACGGGCGGCGGGCAGTCTTTATCATTAATTAACATCACGCGGGCAGTCAATAACGCTTGTTACGGGAAACTATTAAATTAACGCCACGCAGTCGGCAGAAAGAAATACGTAAGATCGAGAAGTGAGTTTCGCGACCGAAACTCGACTCCAGACACGCGCACGCCAAGATATCCGATATCGCGATACGCGACGCGAGTGACGTGCGGGAACTTTGTAATTAAGCCAAGTTACGAATAAAATAGTTATATATATATATTTATTCCAAATACAAAGGTGTCATTTTTATTTATAATAAAATCAGTGAGTTACTCGGGCGGAGCCCGAATTCCCAAATTCCTTCCGGCAAACGATCCTAACTACCGTGCCTCTCTGGAGGCATAACATCTCATTAGATGGCCATCTTTTATAGTTTCCGCAAATAGTGGCAGTCTCTTTTTTTGTGCAATCCTTCAACTCATTTCCCGCACAGTGACCGCAGAGCGCAGTGGACTTACAGTCCCCGGCAACAGGACCAAACGCAAGGCATCTGAAGCACTGGAGCACTCTTACATAATCAGAAAAACTGCACGCAGAGTAGTTGATATAAATATGTTTCTCTTTCAGTAGAAGGCAGCGAATATCAGGTGATACCTCGATGACACAGCTAGTCGTCCGACAGTTGTTTTTCGTAGGAAACATATATACGACCTTGATCTTTGACTTATCCTGGTTCTTCAGGTTCAGAGCCACAATTTCTGCCTCGACTTCTCCCGCGGACAATTCGCACGGAACCCCGCAAACAAGTAGCCTAGGGTTAAGTTTGGTCTCCTGCTCAATCCTGAGTCCGGCTCTGACAAGTTCAGCTTAATCCTTCATTTTACTCAGATTAACGGAGTGAGCTTCGATGCGAACTCCGTTATTACGTGCCGACAAAATTCTCTTAACCTTTAGATCGAAGTCAGAAGGCTTAATCGCTTTTATGAGCGCTTCCTTTGTGTCCCTCGCGTTCCAAATTTCTCCGCCTTATCATCCCTCGACACAATAAGTTTATGGTCTTCGGTACTTCAAGGGAGGGACCATGTGCAACACTTACCCTCGCTCCGTCGGATCCAACAACCGACGCAAAAGAACGAGAAGCGCCCGGAAGACCGCTTCCCGCAACCACTCGAGCACCAGACGCAACTGAGGGAAGGGCAGAGCGAAATTCGGAAAGCGCACCCGCAATGACATCCTTCACCTCATTTAAAGAAGGAGCCGACATCGTCCCGCCATTCTCGAGCATAAATAGACAAGCAGATGAAAGATCGAAAAAGGCCTCCTTACAGGCGCGGAAAGCCGACTCGATCTGCTGTCTTTTTTCAACGGTCTCCTTACTAGTCAGAAGCGTTCTAACTACATTATCATTATGCCTAGCTATAGAATTTCTTAATGCATTAATGCGAGAAACATTCAGAATATTACTCGCACCACTCGCAGACTCATCCGACACACCCACCAAGTTTGAACGGGAAAGCCGTTTCGTGAGAACCCGCCTATTCGAACAGGCACTGCGCTCATCGTCCTCCAAAACTTCAGAGTGTTGTGTTCCTGTGTCTAGTTTTGACATCTCGGTTTGTTGATTTCGCCTCGAAAACAAAGGATCTGCCGCCACGCACGCGCGCCTCGCGTCTCACCGCCAAACTGACACCACGATCGAGAAAATCTCGCCGATTCGCAGCTCAGAAAAAACGGATGAACTCACGGCACCGCCCCGTCCGACAGCCAAACAGAATACAAAAAGGTTAAGTAATATCACTCTGACAGTCCTATGCAAAAAATCACTCCCGTAACTATTTAACCGTTCAAAAGTTATTACTTTTGCGGAGCGATGTTTGACACGTCTTCTTCACTGCAGAGAGAGAGAGAGAGAAAGAGAGAGAGGGAGGAGGGAGAGGAGAGAGGAAGGGAGAGGGAGGAAGAGGGGCGGAGAGAGGGGAGGGAAAGAGAGAATGAGAGAGGGAAGGAGGGAGGGGGAGAGAGAGAGAGATTGATTGATCTTTATTAACTTTCTCAGCTATTTGTAATACAAATCTAGTTCACATTAATTACAATATACCACTTTAACATTCGCTTAAACGGCACAATTCTCTCATTCCGCTTTATTTTAGCCGGCAAGGCGTTATACATTTTCACTCCTTCGTAAAACATACTCTTTTGCGCACTCCTTGTTCTGCGATATTTTATATCCCTTATTTTTCCTTAATTAGTAAAAAAAAATAATTGTTTTTAAGAAAAAGTATGTAATTATTTACAATGTATTTTTTAAAAGAATTATTTGTATTTTTCTTTACACTAATTGATTTGTCTCATTATTCTTTACATAAAAGTATTACGGTAAGATTATCGAAAACTAAATATTTTATGAGATATTTTATTTTTTATATCAAAATATGTCAGATTAAAATATAAAATAACTCAAAAAGTACTTAATAAAAAAATACTTTATTATAGTGTTTTGGAAAGCTCTCGGGATAAGCTATAAGAATATGTAATAAAAAATGGGGAGTTCCATTTAAGAAAACATCGACCACATTGACCTCACCTTGAAAAGACCACTTAAGGTCAAATCCATATTTTTATAATGTGGCCCCCTCGAAACCATGCAACTTTTGTCTGAAATATTTTTTGATATCTCACTTCGTTTCCGAAAAATATGCCCGCGTCACTATAAATGCCGCACCCTGTATATAAAACATTTTTTCGTTATGCTATATTAAGTTTTATTATAATATAATAAAAGTAATATATTTACATGTAAGGACATATGCGATTTCTTAATTACTTTATATTACTTTAATAATTACTTTATTAATTATTTACACAAATATGTGTTTGCATAAGATTATAAATATTACAATAATATGAGAACAGTGAATGGACTTCCACAGCACCCATGAGATTCCACTAATGGCGCGTTAGATTTTTTTATTACGTGGATCTTCGCCTGGAGTCCTATTGTACCACATTTTATTCATGCCTTTATAGACATATATATTTTACATATCTACTTTATAGGTGTGATATCTTTTACGGACAAGATACGCGGATGATAAAAACTAAAAAATAAATCAATTTTTCATCAATTTTAAATTGAAGTAACTTTTGGGATTGTCTAGTTAGTACATCCTTAAAAAGGAAACTTGGATATGGATTTTAAAAAATTCATAAAATTAAATATATTTTTAAATCACCATTTATATTTATAGATTTCTGCTTGTGTTTACAAATAGACGCATAGCCCGTCGTGTCCGCTCGTCTCGATATGCCTAAATCAGCTGACAAAGTGTTTTTTTCTTGTTATTGTCTCGGAACAGTTTCGTCGTTTTCAAACATGTAGAATAGGCTCTCGTCTCTTTTCTCGCCGAAATGTCGACTAGATAAGTAGTACGCGGGCATAGAATCAAGAAATCGATTATATCAATTCAAATTTATTTCGAATTCTTTACGCTGCTACTTCGTTTTAATAACTTTCTCTAAACAGTGCTCTTGTGTAAAATCTTGATGTTCAGAAAGTTGGAACTATCCCAATTGTAAGCCTCAAATTTATTTATATTTTTATCTGTTTCATTCTTATTTATATTCTTATTTATATTTTTATCTGTTTGACAATTCTATATAGAAATGTGTGATACATTAAAAAAAAACCGAAGCGAAGCTTTTCAGAAGCTTGGCTTAGTGATGATCGATTTAAATCTTGGATACGCAAAGTATCATTTGATGATAGCCTTTTCCATTGTATTATATGTAATCAAAATTTTTCGTGCAGTTTATCGCACGTTAAAAGACATGCGGATTCTGCGCGTCATAAAGAAAATGCATCGTTATTATTAAATAATAACAATATAAGTTCAAATACAATAATACGAAAACGTTTTAAACAACAATGGTTAGATATCGATTTGTTTAAGCCATGGCTACGCGAAGTGTCACATGACGTTAATTCATTTTTCTGCGCGTTTTGTAATATATCTGTTGTTGATGGTTTGTCTCAAATCTATCGTCACGCAGAATACAAGAAACATATTATAAAATGAAAGAAAATGAAACAAACAAGTCCAGTGAAGATATTAATATGAACGAATCACTTTTGTCATTTGAAGAGCGAAAGAAATCAGCAGAAATTCGTTATGCCGTGTTAATTGCTGATAAAAATATTTCGTATCAAACGGCAAAAGATATTCTTACTCTTTTCCAAGAAATAGGAAAAGATTTTAATGTTTTGAAAAATATGAGTATGGGCCGAACAAAATGTACAAGTATAATTTCATGTGCTATGTCCGATTGAGACGGATCGTATAGTTAACAGCATTCAAAACACTAAATTTTCAAGTTTTATTGATGAAACGTCTGATATTTCAAATGAAAAATGGATGACGTTTCTTGTTCGGTATGTTGATTCGAAAACATTAAACATTCGCTCGCAATTAGTAAAATTAATTAATATTGATGCGAGAGATTGCAGCGCAGAAAAATTGTTTAATGCCTTTAAAGCTGAAATGTGGAAATTGAATATTCCATTTTTAAATATTGTTGCTTTATCATGTGACAATGCGTCCGTAATGACAGGAAAACATCTTTCATTTAAAAAAAAAGCTGGAAGAGATGTGTAAAAATTTAATTACACTTCCATGTCCTTGTCATTCCACTGCATTAGTTGCGCATGCCGTATGCGCTAAAATACCGGATTATTGCGAGGAATTTAAAAAAAAAATCGCGAATTTTATTAACGGTAGTCCGAAACGTTCGGCAATTTATCAAGAGTTCTGTGAATGTTTTCAGGAAACAAACCTAAAAATTTTAAAGTTGTCTGATACACGGTGGCTTTCTCATCATTCATGTGTTGAAAGACTTCTTGAGTCTTGGGATACTATCAAGTTATTTCTGAATGAAATTACCATAAGCGAAAAAACAAAGTCTGGAACAAATTTATTATCTATGATGCAAGATCTAGATATAAAAGCCTATTTCTTATTTTTACAGCGTATTTTAAATTTTTTTAATTCATTTAATGCATTTTTCCAAGCTGTGGAAACTAGAATACATTTATTGCAGCCAAAGTCAGTAGAACTTTTAACCACAATTTGTAAACACTTTTTAAAGTCAGAACATTTGAATAATTTATGTAATAATATTAAATTTGATAAAAAGGAGAATCAAAAATTGTTAGAAGAAGTTTCTTTAGGATCTGAATGTGAAGAATACTTCGATAAATTAATGAAGGAAGGACATGCAGATATAGTTGCAAATGTTCGAAAGAATTGTTTGCAATTTTATGTAACTGCCGCCGAGGAAATTTATAAAAGATTACCAATTAATGATAAATTTTTATCAAAATTAAAAGTTTTCGAATATAACCTAGCATTATTAGATATTGATAGAGAAACATCATTCAATGATGTTTCTTTTATCCCTGAAACTCTTGGCGGTTTTGACGAAAACGGTTTGAAGAAAGAATGGCTTACTTTACATCTAGATTTTACAATAACAGAAAAGGAAAAGCTATTAAAATTAAACTTTGATGATATGTGGAAACAAATTTTACAAAGTCAGTATTCCACTAATATTGATAAATATCCCAATCTCAAACGTCTTTTGAATGCTGTTAGATCACTCCCAAATTCGAATGCCGATCCAGAAAGAATGTTTTCTGTTTTAACAGATTTAAAAACAAAAAACGAAATAAACTTTCGTCTTCCTCTATAAATGCTATTTGTGTTTTGAGATCAGCATTGAAAACAAGAAAAGAAACTGTTCTAAACATGGAGATTGATGAAAAGCATTTATCTCTAATGTCGTCGGACAAATTATATAACACTCCTCCTAAAAAACAAAAAAGCAGTCTTACATTATATGCTGCAGATGTTTGTGATATTGCTGGTCCTTCAACATCCAATGATATGCAATAATAATGTTCAAAAGATAATGACTTGTATTTTATGGGCATTATTATTCATATAATATAATAAATAATTTTGTTCACTTTTTAATATGTTTATAAAATAAATTTTATCTGTGATAGACATCACATTTGTAAAGGACAAGTGTGTAAAAAATTTCTTGTCATGAATTGACATCACACTTGCAAAAGGCAAGTGTGTAAAAAATTTCTTGTCGCTAATTGACATCACACTTGCAAAAGGCAAGTGTGTAAAAAATTTCTTGTCACTAATTGACATCACACTTGCAAAAGACAAAAAATTAGTCTGTAAATAACAGATATAATAGAGAATATTTCATAATATAATGTGGTATGATATGGCTACAGGCGAAGATCCACGTTAAAAAAAATCTAACGCGCCATTAGTGGAACCTCATGGGTGGTGTGGAAGTCTATTCACTCTTTGTTCTTAAATTATTGTAATATTTATATAATCCTACACAAACACATATTTGTGTAAATAATTAATAAAGTAATTATTAAAGTAGGGATGTGCCGGATATTCGGCAACTATCCGGTATCCGGCCAATCCGGCTACTTTTTTACAATCCGGCCGGATAGCCGGATTAATTAACTATCCGGCCGGATTGTAAAAAAGTTCCGGCTATTAGCCTATTCGGCCATTTTCCACAATCTGGATGGTGATAATATCCAAAATTAAAATTTCAAATATAATGAATAATAAATTAATAACGTATAAAATCGTATATAATCGTATAAAAGGTACACTGATAAAAATATTTAATTAGATTGACCAATGTCTGTTGAAATATAGATCATCAAGGTATTTCATCAAACGTTTGGTCAATCTAATTAAAGACTTTTATTGTTTGAGTATTGACACTATATACATTAATATGTATGTTCAAATGATATAATATTATCGATATAAAATAGTTAATTATGCGCAAAATAGTAAAATGTACATATAACTTTAATTATAATATTTTTTTATTGTAAAACACAGTTAAATTCACTTTTTCTGTTTCTTCGCATAATTGCCGGATAATATCCGGTTATCCGGTAGCAATAAATGTCGAATTATCCGGTATCTGGTTATCCGGAAAATTCACTATCCGGCACATCCCTAATATATATATATATACATATACATATACATATATATATATACATATATATATATATATATATATATATATATATGTATATATATATACACATATATGCATAATAAAAAGTTCACGAGTCGAAAAAGCATTTAACGCTGTCGTATGTAGTAAGCCAAGCGATCAACATTGCCTTCGTTATCAGTTCGGTAGAAACTTTCTACTAGATAGTGAGAAGAAGACGGAAAACATATGTCTGTTCTCTACTCTCCGAAGCTAGCCGAAGCGCAGAGCGCACACGTACGCGGTTCGCGCTTGTGTGCGTTATCCCCTCCATTGCTGAGCCGTGAGCCGCGGGACCTGTTTCCGGCTACACTGTGTACAACACATATCTCAGAAGACAATAAATTATATTTTTTACACAACTATACATTTATATATACTTTCCTTCGTGTCTCGATACCCCTTTCATGAGCCCAGGATCCCGACAGAGCTGTCCGTCTCCGCCTCGCGAAAGGGGAAAGTTACAACACCAAATGTAATATTAGGTGTACAAATAAGTTTCCGCCGTTTTTTATCAAAAATTGGGCATTTATTGAATTTAGTGAAAGAACGGAACTTAATGTTTTATTTGAAGTATTGTCCATCGCTTGCCACTACTTTTTCCCATCTTTCTGGCAGCATACGGATACCGCGTCGGAAGAATGCTTCATCTTTAGAGGCTATCCACGAATCGACCCAATTTTTGGTATCTTCATATGATGTGAAGTGTTGCTCAGACAGGCCATGCGCCATCGATCTAAACATGTGGAAATCAGAAGGAGCAATGTCTGGTGAATACGGCGGGTGGGGTAAAACTTCCCAATTGAGTGTTTCCAAATAGGTTTTGACCGGCGCCGCAACATGTGGACGAGCATTATCATGCAGGAGAATAACTTTGTCGTGTCTGGAGTAGTGGGCGCGCTTTTCCTTGAGTGCTCGACTCAATCTCATCAATTGTGTTCGGTAGACAGCCCCAGTAATGGTTTCGTTCGGTTTGAGCAACTCATAATACACGACACCAAGCTGATCCCACCAAATGCATAACAAGAGTTTTTTTCCATGAATATTTGGCTTAGCTGTAGATGTTGAAGCATGGCCAGGTGGTCCCCATGATCCCCGTGATTTCTTCCTTTTTGGATTATCATAGTGGATCCATTTTTCATCACCAGTGACTATACGTTGCAGAAAACCCTTTCGTTTATTCCTGGCAAGCAGCATTTCACATGTGAACAATCGGCGTTCAACATTTCTCGGCGTCAGTTCATATGAAACCCAATTTCCTTGTTTTTGAATCAATCCCAATGATTTCAACCGATGTGAAATTGTTTGTTGAGTCACTCTCAATGTAAGTGCAAGTTCTTCTTGCGTTTGGCACGAATCTTGATCCAATAATGCGTCCAATTCCGCGTCTTCATACACTTTCGGCCTTCCGCTACGTTCTTTGTCTTTGATGTCAAATTCACCGTTCTTAAACTTTTGAAACCACTCACGACAACTTCTCTCACTTAAGGCAGCCTCACCATATGCTTCTACAAGCAATCGATACGCCTCAGCTGCAGATTTCTTCAAATTGAAGAAGTAAATCAAAAGTTCCCGCAAATGACGCTTATTCGGCTCAAAACTCGATATTTTCGCACACAAAAGAATATATTATACTGTTAAAAAATCACTAATATTTTAAGGTTATGTTATTGACTGATGTCCAATCTTACGATAAGGACGTTTTACATCTGACAATTTTAACCATAACTTACTGGTGGCGCCAACTTTTGTCAAACGGCGGAAACTTATTTGTACACCTAATAGATTGCAATTTTTCTTCATCAATAAAATGACCAGTCAAACCAAGATAGCTCTTCGTATTCAAAGTGTCCGTCCAAATATCGGTAGTCAAAGACATAGCATTAATTTCCTTAATTTTTTCTTTAATTTTTAGAGATAATAAATTATATTTCACATCATTCATTTGAGTAACAGTCATGCGGCTAGGAACCTTATACAGCGGTGTAACAGTTTTCATCAAATTTAGAAAGCCTGGTTTAGTAGTGGTATTTAACGGCAGATCATCTTTTGCGATCATATAAATAATGGCATTCATAATTTTTCCTGCTTTTGAACCACCATCTAAAAATAACAAAAAAATTATAAATTTTATTAAAATGTTATTATATAGAGAAAGAATACCTTATTACTTAACCTACCTTCATACATTTTAATATTTGACAGGCATGTATTTATAAGGGACCGGGTTTTTTTAGATATTAAATTTTCAGAAATTATTGAGGTGTTGTCAAAGAAAGCAGAACTGCTAGAAGGATTTGAAATTACAGAAAGTGTAGGAGAATTGAGACATTTGTTCGTATAAATAGTATCTTCTTCCATTTCCACATCAACATCAATATGAAGTTCTTGATTACCAATATTTGGACTTTCTCTCTCTTTTGAGGCCGTCAAAAACCGTGTCATTGTCTAAAATAAAATAGCCATATTAGAAATAAAAAAAAATAAAATTTGATCTGCAGGCACACACAAGACAAACAATTTTTATTTTAATAGAAAACATAAATCATCACACACATACATGCACTTGTTGATCACCATCACCACCTGATTTTTCATTTTTCTTCGGCCTTTTGGGCACAGTACTTACATCATATAAATTTTCATGTTTTCGCATCAAATGATTACAGAGGTTTGTGGTATCACCCGAAGTTTTAACATTTACTAAGCAGTATTTACACTTTCCACCTGAATCATTTTTAATAAAATGAAGCCATATATCACTTTTGCAATTCTTTTTTGAAGTCATCATATGTTCTGTCTATGTACAAAATTTAAAACAAAGAAAACAAAAGTTAAGTTAAATCCTAATTCAAATACTTTTTATTTGGTGTATATATATAATCCTATTTCTAATTCTAACAAACTATCTACAAAATCAACACATGCTTGGTTTGGTTAGTTGGACTCGTATGTCGTCCATTATTATGAAAATATGATTGCTTTTTGATCAATCTAATTAAAATATGTTTACTTACCTCCAACAAAGATATGTCACTTTTATTAACAATGCTTTTCAATGCAGTCAATCAAAGAGAAATTTTTTCAAGAGACAAGAGACCACGATTATTTTTGATAATAAAATGTTTGATATAATTTTTAATCATAGAGTATGATAAATTAGATAAGATAAGGATTAGCAAAAGGGGGATGGGGAGAAGTAAGACTAGGAGAGGGAAAGATTTATTCATTAGCATATGCGGATGACATGACATTGGTGGCAGAAGATGAGGAAGGGATGAGGGCTATGATAGCGTGGTTAGAAGGATATTTAGATAGGAAAAGACGAGGTAAACGTTGAAAAGACAAAGGTGTTGATTTTTAGAAGAGGAGGAAAAAGAAAGAGAACAAATCGGAGGTGGAACGGAAAAAGGATAGAAAAAGTAAAGGAGATGAAATATTTAGGATATGTCTCAAGAAAATGGAAGGCAAGAAGGATACATAAGAGATATATAAGAGACAGGGTAAGTAAAGCAATGGGAATTGCGAGGCAGGTATGGGAGATATGGAAGAGGAAATTTGGAAAGTGTAGTATATGTACTTTATTACTATTAGATACTGATGTGATACATTTAGACTGTACGCTAGCCACGCTGTGGTAAGACTAACTCACGCTCCGCCGGGGATCACACACACGAACGCGTGTCTTACATTATCCGAGACGTGGTGCCCTCGCGTACCCCAATCTATCGTGATAGTTATCACGCGTACATCACAATATCCTCCCTTTTAATTCTGAGCCGCCACTCTCGCTGAGCGTCGCAGCGTCAGTTCAAGCATCGTCTCCTTCTTCCGTGTTTGGGAACTTTCCTCGACTTGCCCTAATACGACCATTTGGTCAACATGACGTTTCCAACTAAGTGAAGGCGATACTTGAACCTTGAAAGTCACCGGAGATAGTTGTTTCGTTATCGTAGCCTTCACCCGCTTTCGATTTCTCACTCGGTGGTCGTCGACCATCACCACATCGCCTGGTTTGAAAGATACGCAACGATTTCCCGGTCTGTGCTTGATTTGTGCAGCTTGACTACCCTCTACCTCATCCTTAACGTTCGGCTTAAGAAGATCCAATCTGGTCCGTAACTCGCGTTTGTACAGTAATGAAGCGAGGCTGCGACCAGTAGTAGTATAAGCCGACGCTCGGTAATCAAATAGGAATAAGTTAATAGCATGTTCTACCGACTTTCCTTCCTTTATAATCTTACTTTATTCTTAAAGACCCCAACAAAGTTCTCGGCGGCGCCGTTGGTTCCCTGTGTGCCGTTCCCCGCCGGTGGGTGGCAGTCTCGGGTGAGTACGCCGTCCTTGCCACAGCGGGAGCAGAACTTGCGCGGTGGTCTCTTGCAATCGAGGCGGGTGTGGCCTCGTTGCTTGCATCGCCAACAGCACTCTTCTCTGCTGTAGGCGGCGGCGAAAACTGGCGAGCTAGGTATGCTTCGGGTTGGTGGTTGTTCTTCCTTCTGCCGACGGAGGACTTTTCGTGCTCGGCTGCCCTGGTGCTTAACTCCGTGACGCTTGTGGCCTCTGTCGACCGGATGTATAGCTGGTAGCTGGCGTTCAAGTTGTTATACAAGCGGGCCTTTTCCGGCGGCGAATAGCCCTCCGTGCGCCTCATCATGGTCAGCAGGTCCGTGGCGTATTGGTCGAAGGACTCCCCCGGTCTTTGCCTTCGGGCCTGGGCATCTTGCCGCAGTTGGTCTTGGTAGTCGGGTGGGAGGTACTTCAGCCGGAAGGCAGTGCAGAAGGCGTCCCATGTGGTCCAGTCCTCGTAATTGTTGCGATACTACAACAAGGGGTTTTCGTGTAACATTTCTGGGAGCCCTAGGAGAAATAACTCATTGGCGTAGCGGTAGGATCATCTTAGCTCCTCTAGCCGTTCGAGGAACGCGAACGGGTCTTTGCCATCGAAGCAGAGGCCCCATTTGCGGATTCGATCTAGGATCGCGGTGGGGTCGGGTAGGGTCGGCTCGGCGCGGCCGATGGTCGGTTCGGGTCGTTTCGGCGTTGCTTCTCCCTCGGTTGGCATATCGGCGGTGTCTCGTTCGGGGAACAGCTCCGGGTTTTGTGTCACGAATTGGCGCAGTCGGTGTCGCAAAGTATCAATATTACCGATACTGTCGAGGCCGTGTGTGACTAGAAGAGTCACGAGCTAGACTTTCGAAAGACCGTATATCCAGGAAATTTTCATCGGGGTGCGCACGCAAGCTGGAGTTTCTACTGGGCAGGTTCCTGTTCGGGCGCCATGTAACGCAGTCACCTCGCTCGACGCTCGGATCGGCTCGTCGGTGTCCGGGTTCGAGAGGAGGGGAGACTCAAGCTTACGAGAACACAGATTAAAGCGAAGATAGTTTATTTAAAGAAAGATAGCTAGATACAGCGTGCAGGGCCGGGTGATGTCGTGCGTTGAGCGGTGTCGCTGGTAGCAGGATGCGGGGCGCAAAGCGGAGACGCAAAGCGGTGGGCGCAAAGCGGCGAGAGGTGCAAGGCAGGTGCGGTGTGCAGTCGTCAACGGCTTTATTTATACGCGACCACGGCGCGGCTACAACTAGCGGACAGGCTTACGACTAGCGGGCTTAGTACTACGGCGCGGTTATAACTAGCGGACTTATTACGAACAGATCTTATTACTAGCAGGCTTAAGACTAGCAGGCTTATTACTACAGCGGTTATAACTAGCGGACTTATCTCTATCATGCGGCGAATATCTACAGCGCGATATGTACATGCACTTACGAGCTAATGCCAGGTTAGGTGGTTAGGTATTGCGGGCAGAGCCGAGTGTCATGTCGAGGCCTGCCTTGGCAACGGAAACCGGCGAAACCCGGTGGAGCTGAGCGAAACCTCAGCTCGGACAGGTACTAGGAGCCGGCGAAACCCGATAGGGCTAAGCGAAATCTTAGCCCGAGGAGTGGTGACAGGAGTCGGCGAAACCCGACAGGGCTGAGCGAAACCTCAGCCCGAAGGTAGAGAGAGCCGGCGAAACCCGGCAGAGCCAAGCGAAACTTTGGCCCCGAAAGGTAGTAGATACTGGTCAGGTCGGTGTCAGGAGTCGCAGGATGGGATGTGGTCCCAATGTCTCGGCCGGCCGGGCTTATATACCCGGCCGGTGCCCTCACTATGCGTTGTCAGTCCGGTGGTGGGGTCGGTTCCGCGTGGGGAGACCACGAGAGAGATAGCGTTTTTGGAGTGAGCGAGACGGCGCGTGCGGTGCATGAACGAGTGAGACGGCGCGTGCGGTGTGCGTGCAAGCGGGATAGGTAGCGTGGGGTGAGCAAGTGAGCCAGGTATATCTATATATACAGGGTGCGGCATTTATAGTGACGCGGGCATATTTTTCGGAAACGAAGTGAGATATCAAAAAATGTTTCAGACAAAAGTTGCATGGTTTCAAGGGGGCAACATGATAAAAATATGGATTTGACCTTAAGTGGTCTTTTCAAGGTGAGATCAATGTGGTCAATGTTTTCTTAAATGGAACTCCCCATTTTTTATTACATATTCTTATAGCTTATCCTGAGAGCTTTCCAAAACACTATAATAAAGTATTTTTTTATTGAGTACTTTTTGAGTTATTTTATATTTTAATCTGACATATTTTGATATAAAAAATAAAATATCTCGTAAAATATTTAGTTTTCGATAATCTTACCGTAATACTTATATGTACAGAATAATGAGACAAATCAATTAGTAAAAAAAAATTGTTTTTAAGAAAAAGTATGTAATTATTTACAATGTATTTTTCAAAACAATTATTTGTTTTTTTCTTTACACTAATTGATTTGTCTCATTATTCTGTACATAAAAGTATTACGGTAAGATTATCGAAAACTAAATATTTTACGAGATATATTATTTTTTATATCAAAATATGTCAGATTAAAATATAAAATAACTCAAAAAGTACTTAATAAAAAAATACTTTATTATAGTGTTTTGGAAAGTTCTCAAGGTAAGAATATGTAATAAAAAATGGGGAGTTCCATTTAAGAAAATATCGACCACATTGACCTCACCTTGAAAAGACCACTTAAGGTCAAATCCATATTTTTATCATATGTCCCTCTCGAAACCATGCAACTTTTGTCTGAAACATTTTTTGATATCTTACTTCGTTTCCGAAAAATATGCCCGCGTCACTATAAATGCCGCACCCTGTATATATTTCTACGGCTATGTACACGGGTAGTAACAGCCCTGCCGTTACACATCTTACGGTGACTCGCGCGAAACATCGGTAAATTGCGATCGAATCATGATCTATATTGCGCGACTCACTAATCGGTGCTGCCACCGACCATCCGTCGATGGCACCTTGATCAAGCGAAGAGCAAGTACTCTTTCGAGATCCGCATTTCAGATTTTGGACCCACTCTCGTTTGGAAAGTCCTAACATACGCACGTCTGCATTTGCTACTTACAATCTTGAAGTTCAGAAAAGTTCTACGAGACCACTAGTGGCTTCCAGCCTACTTGCTTGCCACCAAATTGCATTTACGCTTGCTGCTTGCATCAGTTGCATCCTGCATGTGATATTTCTGTGCCGATTCTATCGAACTTAGACGAGGAACCGAACGGATCTCCAACCTGAAGAACAACGGGCAGACCAAACGGTGAGTCGTTTTGCTTTATCGCTTTACTTTCTTCGCTTCGTAGTTCGCTTTATATTAATAGTAATTTTGCAAATTAGGGGACATTCACTCACCCCCTACTATATGGTCCTTCGAGCCGGATTGATTTATTGCTAAAAATTATTACCGATCTTTCACTTGTTTCGCCTTTTCGCTAATCTCAATAATTCGTTCGCATTATAAGCGTAATTATATTAACAATTTATCAGCGCGTTAACAATTTGTATACTGCGCGATATTTCTCGATCGCAATTTCGCTAGTTTTCGTTCGCGACGAAAATCTTCGCGCAGAATCTCGTTATCGCGGTGAATGCTATTTGCAACAATTGTTGTCGTTAATAACCAATTGTAGTTCTAAGATACGTAGTGCATCGGCACTTCATTTTTTACGAAGCATACAATTACATATTGCCATAATAATCTCTGTCCAAAATTTAATTTCGTTCACGAATAGAAATTCGAACTCGAATCATCCGTTGCCCGTCGACTCGGTACGCAGAGCAGTGTTTACGTTCTTTTAGTCGTTTTTCTAGTCGCCGGGACTCGATCGCTTAGCTCGCTCTATTGTATTGTGCGACGCAAATATTTGGCCGATTTCACGCGGTGAATATTTTCGATAACGGTCAAGTTGTTATTGCCTCAAGCTTATACCGAAATTCCTTCGTCCTGTGATCTACTCCTGCTTAGCGTGTACAACGACGATTCTCCGCCTTGATTTTTATTTGTTAATCCTGATTAGGCCGAATCGTCATGGCAAAGGCCGCATCAACTCGATTTATGCGAGTTATGCATCCGTCGGATGCGGGAAGTGCATGAGCTCTCCCTGCAGGCCACGGCCGATTCTGCAATCAGAGCTAGTTTTCTGGCCCGCTACCCAAGCGTAGTTAAGACTGCCGATGATTTCGAGAGCGCGCATTTGCGAGTGATTCAGGAGGCCGTAGAGTTTGATATCGAAGATGTTATTCATTCGGAGTTTAATAAAATGCATTACGCCGTGAGGGGGTGCTATCACGCGCTCATGGGCGCACAGCAAGCAACCGCCTCGTCTTCTCAGGTTTCAGCTATGGGTCAAACGTCGGCAATCAGATTACCCAAAATTTCTCTTCCGCAATTCTCTGGAGATCTCGCTTTTTGGCCTTCATTTATCGCGCTTTTTAATACTTTGATTCACGATAACCGGCAGATCCGATGGGAAAATAACAATATTTGTTGGCCTCGTTAACGGGGGAAGCCCTCAACGTCGCAAAAAACTCGCCCCTCTCCGCGGAGTATTATCCGATAGCTTACGACACGTTGATCGCGCGATATCAAAATGAAAGGAATTTAGCAGATCATCATTTAAATTCCATGCTCGACGCTAAACCATTAAAGACGGAGTCGGCGGATGCTCTACGCAGGTTATTAGATACGTTTGAGGAAAATACGCGAGCGTTAAAAATGATGAATTTTCCGACCGATTCGTTGGATTACTTACTGCTCAAATTTTTATTAGATAAGCTTCCTCGTTCATTGCGGGAGAGATTCGAATTCGAGCATCGGACTGAGGAGATACCGCGATATACACAACTCACGAAATTCCTTTCGGAATATAGCAAGGTCCTTGTGTCTATCGCGAGTCCGTCGGATAGTTCGATCAAATCCAAATCGTTATCGTCGAAGAGTTCCGCATCAGTTTCGACATTCGTGACTCAAACGGTAGATTGCCCCGTCTGCAAAGAGCAGCATTATGTGGCGAAATTCTCTCGTTTTCTTAAACTTTCGTCGAAGGAGAGATACTTGAAAGCTCGCACTGAGAAATTGTGTCTTAATTGCTTTCGCGCGGGGCACAATCTCAAGAACTGTTCCTTCGCGTGGACATGCCGGTCCTGCGGACAGAAACACCATACGCTCTTGCACTTTGAGCAAAGCTCAAATATACCGATTGCGGCCGCCGCTGTAGCCGCGTCTCTCGCCGCTCAGGATTCGGCGACCACTTCGGATTCGAGAAAAGATCCGCTCTTGACGATGACTAGTCTCTCTAACAGTGTCGTGTTGTTGTCTACCGTCCGAGCGGAGGTACTAGATATGTGCGGCAATGTGTTTTCTTGTTTCTTTTTTAACGGAGGGGAAATGCTTTTACGCATATCCGGCCTCGATGGGGTTCGAGGCGGGGTTATGTGGGACTCACCCCCGGCTTAAACAAACAGCCCGGGGACTACCCACTAAAACCCCTCCGGGTGGCCTACTGCTGGGCGTTTGAGGAGGCCTCTCCGGAAACTGGCATAAACACTACTTCGGAGAGGCCTTCCGCCCTCAAGCCGTCCTTGCTGGGGGGGGGAGTTTAGCTCCACCCCAGTGTCGCCGTTGTTGTTGAGACTACTGCTCAAATTGGGGAGTGAGGGAACACCTCCTCTCTCATCCACTTCCCGCGATTGTCGCTGCGGGGAAGACGTGGCCGGGCCCGAGTACCCCACTCGGGCGCCCGGCTACCGGGCCCGGCCAGGGGTAGGGCGCTCAGGACGAAGAAAGCGCCCCCCCCCCCACTCCGCTCGGGCCCTACGCTACTGCAGGAGGAATTAGGTGGAGTCGGGAACGACTAATTCCCGACCCCATCCTCCCACGTGCGTCACCCCGATGCTGGGAGGGATCCTGAGGGCCGCCGGGGGCTATAGCCCCCGCGCCCGTCGAACCCCCCCCCCCGGGGGTGCCTCTGGGCACGACGTGTCGTGCCACCGCGATCAGCAGAGGCAGAGGGTTGGCGGGTCCGGCCAGCAAAAGGCCCTCCCCGCGTCCTCCCCCCCGTCGCCGGTCGCACCATCCCGGTCGAGCCGCCCCATGCATCTGCCTCGCGCCCGATAGCGACACAAATAGGCCCCGAAACACCCGTGGCCTGTCACTATCTGTGTCATACGGTATGACACCTCGCCATCCGCCCTCTCCACCCATTTTATCAAACGGGGGCAGATGGCCTCGACGACGCGCCTCCCCAAGTTGTCTCGAGGATTGGAGAGGTCCTCGCCCCATCTCTCCAGCATGCGTCGCCGAGTCTGAAGCCTCACGGTGGCCCTGACCCTCGGGATCACTTTAACGCCTAGCCCACCGAGCTCCCGCGTACGCCAGTACACCTCAGTGTACATCTGAGCGTAAAGCTCGATGGGCGGCAATCCCGCCAGCAATGAGGCCGCCGTATGCGACACCGTCCGGTATCCTCGGATGACCCTGATGGCAACCCGCCGAAATATTCGACGCAGCAGCATCAGGCTGCGTCTACCATCAGGGCATCCGCCCAGACCGGCGACCCATAAAGGGCCACCGCCCGGACAGTTGTCGCATATAAGCGACGCACCTTGCCATCCGGTCCACCCAGATTGGGCAGGAGGCGACTCAAAGAATGAGCCACTGCCTCCGCCTTTGGGGCCAGACGCGCAAAGTCGCCGAAGCTCCAGGTAGCGTCCAGGTAGAGACCCAGGTATTTGAGTTGGGTCCCCACCCGGACGGAGGTGCCATCCACTAACGACATGGGCCGTCGCGGGGGGGGCTCTGAAATGTCGGATGCTTTGCTTCCCGCGGTGCAGGAAGATCGCCTCAGACTTTTGAGGCGCTATTCCCAGTCCCATGCCGCGGATCGCGCGAGTGATGCACGCCACCGCCACGTTGGCCATATACACGGCATCCCCCAGCTATCACCCCCGGCCAGCACTTTTGTATCGTCGGCATATCCGACGACACTGCAGCCAGGGGGGAGAGTAGTGCCCAATACTCTGTTATATGCGAGTTTCCACAGAGTGGGGCCAAGCACTGACCCCTGCGGAACCCCGCAATAAACTCCCCTTCCGCACGGAAGTACACCGCTGTCGGTGTACTCCAGCCTTCTGTCCCGGAAGTAAGCTCCAAGGACTTCCACCAAGTAGGGGGTGGAGGCCATAGCTGGTAGCGGCCTCCCTCACCCTATCCCAGGGCAGGGTGTTGAATGCGTTGCGGATGTCTAGCGACACCGCTAACGCCACTCTGCCCTCCTCCATGATGGACCCCGCGAGGGACCGGACGCGCATGATCGCATCAATGGTTGATCGTCCCTCGCGGAATCCATACTGATCCTGGTGGAGGTCCATATCACCCCGGGACAGATGCCGGACAAGGCGGCCAACCAGCACACGTTCCAACAGCTTACCCGCCTCGTCCAGCAAGCATATTGGCCGATATGCGGACGGGGACTCCCCGGACCTACCCTCCTTAAAGATGAGGACCAACTTGGTCCTCACCCAAGCTGGGGGGAAAAATCCCCGTCTGAGGCAGCTTGTGAATAGCCGCCTCAGACGCTCGGACAGATGGTCCAAGGCCAGAATCCAGACCCGGCCGAGGATGCCGTCGGGGCCCGGGGTCTTATTGCCCCGCAGCCTCAAACGTCGGACCACCCCGGCCATTTCTTCCTCCGTCACCTCCAGGTCCCCGGTCCATGGGATGACGGTCTCCTGACCGTCATTCCCAGAGAAAGAGGGACCCTCTGTGGGAAAGAGGGTCCCCAGGACATTGTCGAGAACCTGGGGATCGAGAGTTTCCGTCGCGGAGGGCGCCCATGGCCTCAACTTGTTTAAGGCAAGTTTATAAGGGCGACCCCATGGGTCTGAGTTCAAGGAGCGTAGGAGTTCGTCCCACGCTCTTGCCTTGGCCCGTCTGATCGCGGCGCTGAATGCATTTTGTGCGGCCCGAAAGCACTCATACGCCAAAGCCGTCCTCTCGGCGTCATTTCGACGCCGAGCCCGGGTAAAGCGGCGTCTGGCGGCCGTTGACGTTCGCCGTAACTCGGCAATCTCCTCGCACCACCAGTACACCCTGCGCGGGCGGGGGCATCGCGAAGTCGCACGCATCGCGCCCCGGAAGCAGTTCACCTCCTCTTTCATCCCCCGCCCCTCACCCCCAGGGCACGGCCAATCGGCCGTAAGAACGGCTGCGATCAGTGTATCCGGGCCAAGCTTCTTAAGGGCCCATCTCCGCGGCCGGGCATCTCCCCGATCCTGGGAGTGGCTGAGCACCCCGGGGCGGGCAACGGTAAGGACCACCTCTATATAGAGGTGGTCCGAGAGTGTCTCACACGTCGCTACCCGCCAACCAGTTGCAATGTGTTTCCTGTTCGCGTTTTATTGGATAGTGCGAGCCAAGTTAAGTTTATTACGGAAAGCTGTCTTTGTAAAGGCGGTTTTAGTCGGACCAAACACCGTGCGCTGATCCTTGCGGTGAACGAAAGCAAGGCAGCCACCACAAGGGATCTTACCTCATTCGTGCTTCGTGTCCGAAATCGCGACGATATTCGGTTTCCGATTGAGGCCACGGTTCTCTCTCGTATAACATCTCCGTTGCCTAACAAGAAGGTCCAGGTCAAATCGTGGAAACACTTAAAGGGATTGCCGCTCGCGGATCCGGAGTATTATTTGCCTGGCACAATTGACATATTATTGGGGGCAGAATCGTTCGTCTCCGTGATGCGCGATGGCCGTCGTAAGGGTGGCGAGGGGGAGCCGGACGCCTTTAATACTGCATTCGGATGGGTTCTGATGGGCGCTATTTCCCCGTCGTTGCAAATACAACCCCTGCATTCGTTCGCCACTGCTCTCGACTCAATCGATGACACAATGGGTCGATTCTGGTAACTCGAGGAGGTTTCGGAACACACATCATGCACCGAAGAAAATTGTCGCTGTAAGGAGATTTTTGCTAAAACCACGTATCGCGACCATTCGGGTCGTTTTGTTGTCTTGTATCCCTTTGCGGCGAAACCTCCTTCGTTCTTTGACTCACGTTCGATAGCAGTTAACCGTCTCCGCTCGCTTGAGCGCCGTTTTAAATCAAACAAAGAATTTCGACTCGGCTATAATGACTTCATGCAAGACTATATTGTCAACGGTCATATGGAATTAGTTCGTGAACCATTTCCCTCGGACGGGCACATCTATTATTTGCCTCATCATGGCGTATACAAATTAGATAGCACTACCACCAAATTACGGGTAGTATTTAACGCCTCGTCGAAGTGCTCGAACGGAATATCTTTGAATAGCACGTTGCTTAGCGGTCCGAAATTACAGCAGGACATAATCGCTATTCTGCTCCGATTTCGCGCCGAACCCGTGGCTCTGACTGCGGACGTGAAACAAATGTTCCGCCAGATATGAATTAATCCGAAACAGTGTCACTATCAACGCATCGTCTGGCGTTCTTCGGAATCGGATCCTACCTGTGATTACCTTTTTAAGACGGTTACATTTGGAATAACTTCTTCTCCGTTTCTGGCCATTTATTGTTTGCTCCAGTTGGCTCTTGA
The DNA here is from genome assembly GCA_907163055.1 of Formica aquilonia x Formica polyctena. Classification (NCBI taxonomy): domain Eukaryota; kingdom Metazoa; phylum Arthropoda; class Insecta; order Hymenoptera; family Formicidae; genus Formica; species Formica aquilonia x Formica polyctena. The sequence continues at coordinate 29,200 of CAJQTV010000492.1, forward strand.
AAATCACGAAAAATATCCTTTAGCCTTCGACGCATTATCTAAGGCCCTTTACGTGGATGATGTGGTGGTCAGTACTCAAACAGTAGACCAGGCTCGTGCGCTTTGTGAACAACTGCTATTGCTGCTCCAGAGCGCCGGATTCGAACTTAGAAAATGGGCGAGCAGTCATCCTGCCGCTTTGGATGGGCTCGAGCCTCAGCAATGCATATTATGTTGTCTTTTGAACCGAGCGAGGATCAATCGCTCAAGGTCTTGGGCCTTTGGTGGCACTCTCAGTCGGATAGCTTCGGCTTTCAGGTTAACACCTTGAAACGAGGATGCACCAAGCGTATCATATCGTCGGAGGTGGCGCGTATATTTCACCCTTTGGGATTCTTGTCTCCACTCACATTTACCGCGAAACGCTTAATCCAACATCTGTGGACTCTGAAGCTGGAATGGGATGACGAGCCTCCGGTGGATATTTGTTGCCGTTGGGAACGCTATCAATCAGAATTAAAATCTTTAGCTCCCCTTCGAATACCCCGCACATTTGACGCGTGTAATGTCGTTCGTTGCGAGGTACATGGCTTTTGCGATGCCAGGAAGTTGGGTTACAGGGCCGTGATTTACTTACGGGTTGTTACCCCCGACAATGTGGACATTCGCTTACTTTGCGCCAAATCCAAGGTAGCACCGCTCCGCCCTATAACTCTGCCTCGCCTGGAACTTTGCGCGGCCTTACTCCTCTCAAATTTAATGGTATATGTTCGTCAGGTTCTACAAGGACTTAATTTCGACGCCGAGCACGATTGGTCCGATTCCACGGTCGCTCTCTCTTGGATTCGTTCGTCTCCGCATCGGTGGAAGACGTTTGTGCGCAACCGCGTTGCCCGCATACAGGACAATGTGCCGGTCTCCGCATGAGGCCACGTCGACACTGAGTCCAATTCGGCGGATCACTGCTCCCGTGGATTTTTTCTCCGCGAATTGGTGACTCATTCGATGTGGTGGACGGGTCTAGAGTGGCTCGTACCGTTCAAACCCAGAGTTGAACCTGCCATCACGTTAGAATCTCTACCCAACGAGGAGGAGAGGTCCGTCTCTCTCACTATGCTCGCTTTAGTCAGTCTAACGGACTCCTTTCTGGACCGTTTTTCATCATTAGATAAAATTTGTCGAATACTAGCGTATTGTATAAGATTTCTGGATGGTTTAAGAGCCAAGCCGTCATACGCTACCTTGGCCGTCGATCAAATCGAGCTACATGCAACGCTATTGTTCCTAGTAAAACTCGTACAATCAGAACATTTTGGGGAAAATATTGAGCAGCTAAGGAAGGGGAAGAGACTCCCCAAACATCTCCTCAAGCTCGCTCCTTTTCTCGATCCTAAGGGTGTTCTCAGAGTGGGCGGCAGACTTGTACACTCGGTACTGGCTTTCAAAGTCAAACACCCTGCTATCTTGCCTAATAAACATAGGCTCACGGATCTTATTATCGAACACAACCATCGCATACATCTACATCCGGGTAGACGCGCGATGCAATATCTTCTCGCTCAACGCTTCTGGATCCTTGGTATACATCGCGCGATCAAGCGAGTACTCTCCGGTTGTTATAGATGTTTCCGAGTTAACCCCCGCGCCGTGCAGCCACCCATGGCGGATTTGTCGGCTGAAAGAGTTAATCAAGTCAAGCCCTTCTCTGTTACCAGGGTGGACTTTACGGGACCCTTCCTCATGACTAATCGGCGAGCTCGTGGAACTTCGTCTTTCAAGGTATACGTATGCCTATTCGTCTGCTTTGCTATCAAAGCGATCCATCTCGAGATAGCCTTCTCGTTGTCGACTGATTCCTTCCTCTCCGCGTTGCGACGCTTCGTAGCTCGACGAGGCTGCTGCTCATTGTTGTTTAGCGACTGCAACACCAATTTTCTGGGCGCCTCTCGGGAACTTGCGCAATACATGCGGGAGCGGTGCACTTGGACACAGTACAATTGGACATGGTGCAAATGGACACGTTGCAAATGGACACGACACTTTGCACACGGCTCAATTGGACACAGTGCATTTGAACACAATAATTTTGGACACAGTAGCTTTTGGACACAGAAGAAAATTCATTTGGACACCATTCAGTAGCACACCGGTCAGTTGCACACCGTTCAGTTGCACACATAAAAATGCACACCGTTTAGTTGGACACATAAAAATGCACACCGTTCAGTTGCACATTGCTCAGTTGCACACCGTTCAGTTGCACACCGTTCAGTTGCACAACCGCTCACTTGCACACCGGTCAGTTTCACACCGGTCAGTTGCACACCGGTCAGTTGCACACCGGTCAGTTGCACACCGCTCAGTTGCACACCGTTCAGTTGCACACCGTTCAGCTGCACACTGTTAATTTGCCCACCGTAGTTGTAAAGCGAGGTCCATCCTGCCTACCGGCGGGGCGGGTGCGGGAGGGGAGCCGAAGGTCCCCTTGCACCCCCCGTGTCTGTGTATGTGTGTGCGTGTGTGTGTGTGCAATTGAGCAATGTGCGACTGAACGGTGTGCAACTGAACGGTGTGCAACTGAGCGGTGTGCAACTAAACGGTGTGCATTTTTATGTGTGCAACTGAACGGTGTGCATTTTTATGTGTGCAACTGAACGGTGTGCAACTGAACGATGTGCAACTGACCGGTATGTTACTGAACGGTGTCCAAGTGAATTTTCTTCTGTGTCCAAAAGCTACTGTGTCCAAAATTATTATGTCCAAATGCACTGTGTCCAATTGAACCGTGTGCAAAGTTTCGTGTCCATTTGCAACGTGTCCATTTGCACCGTGTCCAATTGTACTGTGTCCAAGTGAAGGTCACTCATACATGCACCTCGCGGCTGACGAGGAGAGGATTAAATGGTCGTTTAATCCCCCCTCCGCCCCGCATTTCGGGGATTTATGGGAGGCAGGAGTCAAATCATTCAAAACTCATCTTCGGCGAGTAGTGGGGGATCAAATCCTTTCCATAGAGGAATTTAGCACAGTTCTGGCACAAATAGAGGCCGTGTTGAATTCTAGATTCTTCTGTTCCCAGAGTACGGATCCTTCTGATCTTGAGATACTTTCTCCTGGCCAATTCCTTACAATGGAGCCTCTCGTATCCATTCCTACTTCTGACGTAACCCAGCTCCCGTTGAACCGCTTGAGTCGATGACAACTTATTGAAAGGATTTCCATCAGGATTTTTGGAAGCGTTGGCATTATGAATATCTACATGCTCTGCAACAACGCCCCAAGTAGTGGAGCCAAGCTAATCCGGTGCGCGAAGATTCTTTGGACCTCATCAAGGACGAAAACGCCTCCCCTCTTCGATGGAGACAAGGACGCATAGTGAATCTAAAACCGGGTAGTGATGGCATTCCGCGGGTTGCCACAGTGAGGGTAGCGGATGGTCTCTTAGCGCGTCCTTTAGTGAAGCTCTGTCCACTGCCAATGGATGCTTCGCCGGAGGATTCGTCGTAATACAAATATACAACGTATTTTGGTGGGCGGTATGTTCGGCGTTCACCGCATTGTAAACAGTTTATAATAATTAATATTTGATTTTTTTATAATTTAGCAGTATCTTTCTTATTATTTATAGTGGCAATGTTGTTGCTTGTAATTGTATTCTCGTAAATTGAAATTCGCGTTCATTATTCGGCTTTCTTGTCGATAAAATCATACATCTTACGGTGACTCGCGCGAAACATCGGTAAATCGAGATCGAATCATGATCTATATTTCGCGACTCACTAATCGGTGCTGCCACCGACCATCCGTCGATGGCACCTTGATTAAACGAAGAGCAAGTACTCTTTCGAGGTCCGCATTCCAGATTTTGGATCCACTCTCGTTTGGAAAGTCCTAACATACGCACGTCTGCATTTGCTACTTACAATCTGGAAGTTCAGGAAAGTTCTACGAGACCACTAGTGGCTCCCAGCCTACTTGCTTGCCACCAAATTGCATTTACGCTTGCTGCTTGCATCAGTTGCATTCTGCATGTGATATTTCTGTGCCGATTCTATCGAACTCAGACGAGGAACCGAACGGATCTTCAACCTGAAGAACGACAGACCAAACGGTGAGTCGCTTTGCTTTATCGCTTTATTTTTTTCGCTTCGTAGCTCGCTTCATATTAATAGTAATTTCGCAAATTAGGGGACATTCACTCACCCCCTACTAGAGGATTACATATAATTTTTTAAAAATAAAAAGAAATTATATCCTATATTAATTACATATTATATATGTTTATAAATGGGACTTCCGTTTCCGGTGGGCGAGAGAGAGTATATGTGGAAAGTGTGCAGTGCGAAAGGTAGAGAAGGAGAGGAGACAGGGAAGTGAGTGAGAGAGTGAGAGGTGTGTACGTGAAGAATGAGGTGAGGTGAAAGCGGAGAAGTAAAGGTGGAGGTACGGGAGAAGGTGATAGAAGTAGGGAGACAAGAAAAGATAGAGTAGAGCAGAGTAAGGTTAGGAAGAGAGAGAGAGGGTCACGCAGTGATGCCAGAATTGAGACGCGAGCAACATGACTCCGTAATGGTGGGGATACACACACAAGCGTAAACCGTGTACATGTAATGCGCAGAGCGCTCTGTTGCAGAGCTGCACACGGTTTACGCTTGTGTGTGTATCCCCACCATTACGGAGTCGTGTTGCTCGCGTCTCAATTCTGGCATCACTGGGGTCACGTGGTAGAGGAAGTGAAAAACTGAGAGCGTGAAATAAGTAGAGCGGCGACATACGGTAGGAGAGAGAGAAAGGAATATAGAAGTTAGGTAGAGGCGAGAGCAGGGATAGAGGCAGAGACAGAAGACGAAAAGGAATAAGCACGGATAATAGAAGAGGTAGAGAGGCAACGGGATAGTAGAAGTTCAGATCAGAAAGAATAACAAGGAAGAAGAGATGGAGGATAAGTCAAAGAAGGAATTATTGAAGATGGGGGAGGTGAGAAGGGGGAGCACGGGGAGTTTAGACGAGATGTGGAAAAGAAAAAGGGAAGTGATAGAGAGAGAGGCGAGGGAAAGAGGGGGCGAAGAATTATGGGAGGGTAGGGAAGGGAAAAAGGGTTCAAAGGTCACCGGTGAGGGGATCGGCATAGGAGGGAGTAGGAGAGATGGAGTGGTGGAGGGAAATGAAGGAGGAATGGAAAAGAGAATTAAAAGAAGGGTTAATGGGGGTGAAGGAGGAAATGAGGAAAGAAATGCAGAAAGATAGGGAGATGATAAGGGAGGTGTTAAGGGGGTACATGAAAGACTTAAGAGAGGAGATAGGGGGGATAGTGAGGAGACAGATGGATGAAAGGGATGAGAGAGGGAGGGTGGAGAGAGAAGAAATGAGGGGAAGGGTGGTGGCGCTAGAGGACGAATGGCGAAAGATGAAACTTAGAGAAGGGGAGAGGGAAAAGGAGGAGAAATGGAGGAGAGATTTAAGGGGATAGAAATAAGGATGGAGATGAAGGAAAGAGAGAAGAGAAGGAGGAATATTGTAGTAAGAGGAGTAAAGGGGGAGAAAGAGAGGTGAGAGCGAGGGTAGAGGAAGTCTTAAAAGAGATAAAAATAGAGGCTAGGGTAGAGGAGGTGAAATGCTTAGAAGGTAAGGAGGGGGGAAAATAGTGAAAACGGCAATAGTGAAAATAGATGAAGTAGAGAAGAAGAGAGAAATGATGAGAAAGAGAAGAGAAATAAAGGGCAGAGATATAAGGTTAGATGATGACTTAACATGGAAGGAAAGAAGGATGAGATGGTTAATAGAGGATGTGGCAAGGAGAGAGAGAGAGAAAGAGGTAAGAGAGTATGGGTAGGCTACGGAAAAGCGCAAATAAATGGTAAATGTTGGAGATGGGCTGAGGGAGAGGAAGAGCTAAGGGATGGGGAGGGAAGAGGGTGGAAAGATCAGGGGGAAGAATAAGAGTAGGAGAGGACAAGGAGGGAAGAGAGATAATAGGAGGGGTAGAGGAGGGGGAGGAAAAGGGAAATGGGGGTTAGGGACGGGGCGGTAGGAGGGGAGAAAGGAAAGTGGTGGAGGGTGAGAGGGTAAGAGGGGGATGGGGAGAGGAGAGGGAGGGGGAGGAAAAGAGAGGGGAGAAGGGAAGGTATAGGGTGGGTTTTTGGAATGCGGCGGGTCTGAAGACTAAGGATAGAGATTTTTGGGAGGATTTGAAAGGGTGGGATGTTATGATATTGTGTGAAACGTGGGTGGATAATACAAGTTGGGAGATGATAAGGGATAAGATGCCGAGGGGATACGTATGGAAAATGCAGGGGAAAGGCTCACTTGCGCACAGTACAATTGGACACGTTGCAATTGCACACTGTGATATTAGACACATAAAGTTGCGCACCGTTCGATTGGACACATTTCACTTGCGCACAGTTCGTTTGGACACATTTCATTTGCGCACCGTTCAATTGGGCACGTTGTTTTAGGACACAACACATGTTTTTGTATAATTTGGAATACATACACACGCATGTATAATTTTGAAATTTTTTGAAATTTATTATTAACTTTATTTGGTAAATAAACGTTTGTTACAGTTCGTTTACACACATTTCGTTTGCACACAGTTCTTTTGCGCACAGTTATTTTGCGCACATTTCTTTGGCGCACATTTCTTTTGCGCACATTTCTTTTGCGCACATTTTTTTTGCGCGCGTTTCTTTTGCGCACATTCCTTTTGCGCACATTTCTTTTGCGCATACTTCTTTCGCGCACAGTTCATTTGCGCATAAATTTTAGTTTTAAATCAGAAATAGGTTTGGGTTAGGTTATATCTTCCGGAAGTGGAACCCCCCGTAGGGGGGGGGGCGGAACCCACTGTGTCCACGCATATACTTTACAACGTGAAACGAGATCCCTATAATTGTTGTGTGGATGGGAAAGTGTGCAAACGAACTGTGCGCAAAAGAAATGTGCGCAAAAGAACTATGCGCAAAAGAACTGTGTGCAAACGAACTGTGTGTAAACGAACTGTAACAAACGTTTATTTACCAAATAAAGTTAATAATAAATGTCAAAAAATTTCAAAATTATACATGCATACATGCGTGTGTATGTATTCCAAATTATACAAAAATATGTGTTGTGTCCAAAAACAACGTGTCCAATTGAACGGTGCGCAAATGAAATGTGTCCAAACGAATTGTGCGCAATTGAAATGTGTCCAATCGAACGGTGCGCAACTTAATGTGTCTAATATCACAGTGTGCAATTGCAACGTGTCCAATTGTACTGTGCGCAAGTGAAGGCTTCTCAAATGCAGTGGGCCGGAAGAAAGAATAAGAAAGGAAGGGCGATGGGGGGAATGATCTTGGGAGTAAAGGTAGGGTTAAAGGTGGAGAAGGAGAAGGAGAAGACAAAAAAGGAAGGGTTAATGACATGTAAGGTTTGGTTAGGGGAATGGTGGAGGGTAGTAGGGATATATGTGAATAGGTATATAGAGAAGAAATTAGAGGAGTTGAGGGAGTGGATGGAGGAAAGAGAGGAGGGAGTGCGAGTGTTGATAGGGGGGGGGACTTTAATGCAAGGACAGGGGAGGAAGGGGGAGGAGTGGAAAAGAGGAATGAGGAAGAGGGGGAAGGAAGGCGCTGGAACTCGAAAGATAAAAAAGTGAATGGTGAAGGGAACAGATTATGTAGGTTCCTCGAGGAACAAGGGTGGTCAATATTGAATGGAAATATAAAGGGGGATAGGGAAGGTGAATGGACGTATACGGGGGAAGAGGGGAATCGATAATTGACTATGTGGTAGGGGATGAGAGAACGAGGGAAGGGGTAGAGAAATTGATGGTGGAAGCGAGGGTGGACTCGGATCATCATCCGTTTACAGTATGGATAAGGGGGATGAGCTGGGATGAAAGGGGGAGGGGGCAAGGAGGGGGGGAGAGTGAGGAGAGGAGTATGGACGATGGAGTGTAGGAAGGTGTTTGGGGAAGAGTTTGGGGAAAGGGCGGGAAGAAAGGAAGGAATAGAGGAGGAGTTGGCGGAGTTGAAGGGTAGGGCGTTGGGAGCTTTAGAAAAGGCGGAGGAGAGAAGGCAACGAGGGGAGAAAAAAGGATGGTGGGATGAGGAATGCAAGGAGGGGAAAGAAGTGGTCAGGAGGGAGCTAAGGAAATGGAGGAGGGAAGGGGGGATAGGGGATAAATATAGAGAGGAAAAGAGGAGGTACAAGGTCATGCGTGAGGAAAAGAAAAGAAAGGAAGTTGAGAGGTGGGAGAAAGAGGTGAAGGAGGTGAAAACGGAAAGGCAGATATAGAAGATAATAAATAAGGAAAGAAGGAACAAAAAGAGAGTGAACGAGGGGATAGAAATGGAGGAATGGGATGGTTATTTTAGAGGGCTTTTGGGAGGAGTGGAATGGAGGACAATAAAGGGGGTAGGAAGAAAGATGTGGGAGGATGGAGAGGAGGAAATCAGAAGGGAGGAGGTTAGAAAAGTGATAAGGAAGTTGAAGGATGGTAAGGCGGAGGGAGGGGATGGAATACCGAATGAGGTGTGGAAGTATGGCGGAGAAGAGGTGGAGGAGGGGATTTGGGAGGTGTGTAAAGGGTTTGGAAAGGGGAAGGGTGGCCAAGAGAATGGAGGGAGGGGATAATAGTGCCGATTCTAAAGAAAGGGGAGGGGATAGGGTAGAAGAATATAGAGGGGTAACGTTAACCCAGACAGCGTATAATGTGTATGTGGCGATATTGGCGGAAAGATTGAAGAATGAGGTGGAAGGGATGGGTTTAATTCCGGCAAGTCAGACAGAATTTAGAAAGAGAGTAGGGATGATAGACAACATATACGTGCTCAATTATTTGATTAATAGGCAGGTGGGAGAGAAGGGAGGTAGGATGGTAACGATGTTTTTGGACTTGAAGGCGGCTTTTGAATCGGTGTATAGGGGGTGTTAATAGAGGTGATGAGAGCAAGGGGAGTAAGGAAGGGTCTGATTGGGAGGAGTGGGGAGGTATTAAGGGAGACGGTAAACAGGGTGAGGAAGGAAGGGGGAGGAGTTTTGGACGGTGAGGGGGGTGAGACAGGGTTGCCCGTTGAGTGATGTTTGTTTACGTTGTTGTTGGCGGACGTAGATGATGAGTTGAAAAGGGGAGGGTTGGGTGGGGTCAGGCTGGGGGGAGGGAAGGTATACATTGGCATATGCGGATGACATAGTGTTGTTGGTGGAGGATGAAGGAGGAATGAAGGGGATGATAGTTGGAGAGATATATGGACAGGAAGGGTTTGGAAGTGAATGTGGCGAAGACTAAAGTAATGAGATGTAGGAAGGGAGGAGGGAGATGGAAAAAAATAAAACAGTTTTGGAAGGGAAAATTGTTGGAGGAGGTGAGGGAGTTTAAGTATTTGGGGTACACGGTGAGGTCGAATGGAAAGCAGGATGCGCATGTAAGGGAAAGGGTTAGGAAGCGAGCAGCGTTGTTAGGACAGGTGTGGGGGATGGGAAAAAGGAGGTTTGGTGGGGATTGGGGAAAAAGGGTTTGGTTGTTTGATAAGCTAATATGATCGGTGGTTAGTTATGGGTTGGAGGTGTGGGACTGGAAGGAGAGGGAGGGGATGGAAAGACTGCAGGACAGGTATTTGAAATGGGTGTTGGGAGTGGAAAGATATACGCCGGGTTATATGGTAAGGGAGGAATTGCAGAGGGATTTGTTGAGGGGGAGGGCGGGTATGAGAGCTTGAAATTATGAAAAGAAATTGGAGGAGGGTAAGGAGGAGAGCTGGCTAGGAAGTGTTGGGAAGAGATGAAGGGAAGGATTGAGAGGGGGAAAGAAGGGAAGGGCTGGGAGGAGGAGAGGAAGAGATTTATAGAGGAAAGGGGTTGGAAAATGGAAGAGATTATGGAATGGAGGGAGATGGGGCAATTAAGGGGTGAAGAGGTAATTGAGAGAGAAAGAAAGTTGCAGAAAGAGGAGAGATGGAAGAGGATATGGGGGTCGATATATAATAGGTGGTATAAGTGGGTGAAAGGAGAGGGAGTGCCAGGGTACTTAAAAAAGTGATGGGGGGAAAGCAGATGGCAAAGAGTAGCAAGATTTAGACTAGGGAATGGGATGAAGGGAGGGAGATACTGCGAGGAGGAGGAGGGAAGGAAATGCAGGGAGTGCGAGAGGGAGGTGGAGTCATGGGAACATGTTTGGGAGGAATGCACGGATTGGGGGAAGGAAGGTACGTGGCAAGAAAATGTGGGGGTGGTATTAGGAGAGAAAGGAGAGGGAGAGAGGTGGATGAGAGAGTTGGAAGAAAGAAGAGGGGAAGGGAAGAATGAGTGGAGGAGTGGGGGAGTGGATGAGGGAGAGTGTGAGAAAGAAAAAATTGTAAACGGAAACGGAAACGGAGGTCCATAGGCATACGTAGTTAAGACAGCGTAGTTGTGTAATGTGTGTGTGTTAAGTAGGTAGGATAAGGAGTTTAGGATAAGAAGGCGATATAGGTTAAGCTTTTCTTGTTGTAATGATAAGGATATATTGCGTTGTTTTTTGTATGGTGTTCGGGAGTCGACCTCGACGAGATCGCCCGAATCTTGAGAGATACGCTCAGAGTTGAGCGAGAAGCAATGTGTAGCGCGAATCCGTAGATTCGCTGGAGGAATAGGAATTGAAAGATTACTTACGTGAGCGTAGTTTTAAGAACGTTTATTAGAAAACACCGGGAGCGAGCCTCGACACGTGTCCCGCGACTGAGATCGGAAATCTTCTGAATGTCCTTCGATGACCTGCCCTTCTCCGCGTTTCGGAAATCTTGAAGGACTTCTTGCTAGAAGTCCTCGCGAGACCGAAAATCTTGCGCGCGGACGCCGGATGGTTTTTAGCGCGAGGCAGAGCACATACGCGATGCGGTGAACGGTCGGCGGCTCTCGGACTCCCCACTTACAATTGAACAATCTTCACTAACAAACGAAACGATTAAACGATTTAACCATAAAGAACTGATTTCCACGATAATATGATGCGATCGTGAGCGAGACACTTCGGTTTGAAATTGAATAGAACGCGAAGTTGACAATGAGTAGCGCGACACGACACGAGCGAGAATACGACACGAGAGAATATCATACGAGAAATGATGATACTAGAAACTATGATCGATTGCTATCGACCAGCTCGAATCGTTGTCAGCGGCAGACTGAAGAACGACCGTAAAGGGTCGCGGTCGACCGATTTCCATAAAAGGATATTTTCGGCGCCGAAAGTTCGAGAATCTAGGTGTTTGTCACACTTTTTCTTTATTATGATCGCGCGACAACGCGCCGATCGACTGATCGCGACGATGTTTATTCTCGCTCGTGTCTTGATTGCGGCTCTTACCGGTCAGATTTGTCGGTTGAATTTACAGTTTAAATTTATCGATTAAATTCAACGTCTCAATCTTGAACATATGATATTAGATGTTTTGTAACCCCAAGGGGAGCAATAAAGATTATATATATATATGTTTATTTATAAATAAACAAAATAAAATAAAATATATATGTAACACAAATAACATTATTAAATTTATTACATATTTAACGGAACTAAAACAACACAAGATAATAATATTATATTATATGTAATAAATAAATAAAATATAACAATTAAATAAAAAATTATTAACAAAATGCTCAAATGATAAAAATCAATAAATGAGATGAAAGGCCAATTAGAGCCCAGACGCGGTATTTGGTGCGTAATAAATATCTATTTTTATTAAAAATCGATGTTGCTGATAAGTAACACTAGGGAAGTGTCATACGGCGATTTTCCTAAAACTTGGCATATAAGTAGTACATGGAAAACTATTAGACACGTATATTGTTATATCGGCCCGAAAGCCGTTTGAAGGGTAGAAATCACCCTTATCTATTTTGGGGGTAGATTCGACTATTTTACGAATTATTTTTACGATTGTTGCGAAATCAGGTAACTAAGGGTTTTTGGGGTCGCTGATAACGAATCTGAAGTCCGTTTTTAAGAATTCAAAATGGCGGATCCAATATGGCGGTCGCATTTTTTCAAAAGTTTTACACTCTGTCAAAAAGTGCAAAAATTGCAAAAAAGTAAGAAATGAGCATAACTTTGAGGCGAATTTGTAGCAAAAAGGTCCTAATCGAGAACTACCCCTAACAGTAACGAAACATCGAAAACCATCCCTACAAGTAGTGATGCATATAAAAATCAATCAGTCCTTAGCTCTACCCAGGATGAACGACGTGATAGGGTTCTCATCCCATTGGGGTGCTTTTTGAACGTGAGTCCCCTTGCCTCTCACGAATCGGGGTGCTTTTTGAACGTGAGTCCCCTTGCCTCTCACGAATCGGGGTGCTTTTTGAACGTGAGTCCCCTTGCCTCTCACGAATCGGGGTGCTTTTTGAACGTGAGTCCCCTTGCCTCTCACGTATCGGGATGCTTTTCGACTTACACTTTAAATTTAGTGCAGTAATGTGGAGAGTTAGCGTTTGTTACGGCAAAGAAGTGCTGCATGCACATTGATGTCATACACCAAGCACATTTAATTATTGCAATATCATTGCAGAGTTCACATGTGCACATTTTTCAAACAGAAATCTGCAGGGGCTTCGCATTTGTCGGGTTTTTCTGCAATATACCCACACTTCCATCAAGCGTATCGAAATATATTCTTAAATCTGGGCGAGGAAAACTGGTTATGTATTAAAGCCTGTATCTTGAGAATGTTATTCCTTAAATGTAAATTTATATCACAGTTATACAGCATGACAGTATCAGAAAATTGTCTTAAAAAATTCTTCTTAGGTCTAAAAGTGTAAACGTCCAGCGGTTGAATTAAACCAGTGGTTCCAGCGGGAATCGTAAAAATTTGGACGTTTTTATTGTCTTTATCAATATTGTCAAACTTTTTTTCAGTCTGGCCAGTCCAAGAATCTAACAAAAGAACAGAGTTTTCCCCGGTGTTTGGTAAAAAACCGTTTGCGAACCAATTAATGGCAAGGTCGGATGTTAATTTGCCTGATTTTGATGCAAATACGACAATATTGTCTGCTTTGTACAAAGTTTTCTCAACGATTGGTCCAAATTTACCATTAGTCTCTTGCAGGACTATTAATAAAAGGGACTTTAAATCTCCGTTGGCAGAAACGATTGGCTGAATAATGTAGCTGTGCGTCAAAGAATTCAAAGATTGCGCTAAACACTCGACTTTCAATGATACTTTTAAAGCAAGCGTGCGATCTGCATGCGTTTCTAAATTGAACCCCGATTGATCGGAATTATAGACATTGTCTTCACCTACCAACATGATCTCTGATTTTACTTTAGAAACAAATTCGCTTGATGCTTGTAATAATTTTTCCTTTGACGATATTTGTTTTCTAGTCACAAACTTATTTATCTTTCTCGATACAATTCCATGATTCACTTTAAAATTATATACCCAAAATGTGGAAGCAGTGAATAATGTCGGTGACAAATTGATTTCTTCTCTAGCCCGTAAAGCCCATCTTTTAATATCAATGTCATGAATAGAAAGCGATCTTTCAGAGGAAATTTTGAATTGATCCAAAACATACTTCGAAATTTGTAATAATTTTTCATTTCTCGTGCCATCTTCTTAAATTTGTGCCTCCCACCTATACAATGACCTCAAACCAGAAACTTTCTTAAATCTGTGCTGAACTGACTTTAAAGGCAAAGCTTTTGTCTTCCCGGAACGCCAAAATTGTACAGCCTTTGTTTTATATTTGATATCAATATCAATTATAGTTTTCTTGCAATCCTTTATTGATTCTTCGAAATCATTTTGAGAAACCTCATCAACAGGAATTGCTTCAGGATATACACTTTCTTCATTAAAGCTTAAAGTATCAATGCTTTCGACAAATATCTGTGCATCTGTAGCATCTTTAATTAAATTCTCCAAATTAGCTGCAAAAGATTTTTCCTCGTCTGTAATAACTAAATACACATCATATTCAGGAGAATTAAAACTTCTTTGTAATAAAAGAACAATGTTTCTTGGATTCATCGACATTATCTTTACAGGTACTTTAAATCAGTGCTCGGAATTAGTTGCCCTTTTCGGTCGGATTTCTGAAGCGAGTAGTGAGGGTCCCCCCACTACCGTTCGAGCCTCGACAGCCGAGCCGCCGATCGCGCGGGAAACGCTGTGCCTCACACAGGAACGTCTCTATATTAAAAATATGTTGGGATTGTACCTTCCGCCAAATCGCCATTAAAATTTTGCTAATAGATAATTTTTATTTTCATAATTAATTAATATCAAAATTTTTATTATTCACATATTATATATGTAATATATTTTAATTTGATCTTTTAGGTCCTAGAAGATCAAATTAAAATTTGTAGACGAATTGATTGTTGTGGTTTTATCTGCTTCCTCTTTTGTTTTTCGATGTTTCGTTACTGTTAGGAGTAGTTCTCGATTAGGACCTTTTTGCTACAAATTCGCCTCAAAGTTATGCTCATTTCTTACTTTTTTGCAATTTTCGCACTTTTTGACAGGGTGTAAAACTTTTGAAAAAATGCGACCGCCATATTGGATCCGCCATTTTGAATTCTTAAAAACGGACTTTAGATTCGTTATCAGCGACCCCAAAAACCCTTAGTTACCTGATTTCGCAACAATCGTAAAAATAATTCGTAAAATAGTTGAACCTACCCCCAAAATAGATAAGGGTGATTTCTACCCTTCAAACGGCTTTAGGGCCGATATAACAATATACGTGTCTAATAGTTTTTCATGTACTACTTGTATGCCAAGTTTCAGGAAAATCGCCGTATGACACTTCCCTAGTGTTACTTGTTAATAAAATCGAAAGAAAAAAGCAAAAAGCATTATGACAAAAGAACAAATACACAAAATTTTAAAATTAACGATAAGGTCTATTTACTAAAAGAACCAATGAAAGGAAAATTCGACGATCAATATACCGGACCTTATAAAGTCATTGAGTTATTAACCATGAACAATGTTAAAATAGATTGTAAAGGAAAACCACGGGTTGTACACGTAAATAAATTGAAATTGTGCAAGGGCACTTATTTCATTGATCCAGGTTGAAGGAAAGCGAAGATTAATAATTTTAAAATTGTACTGTAATCGTGGCCTGGACCCCTGGATAGAGTAACATTAAAAAATTATACATAATCTCATATACGAATCTACTATATACATTCTCCTACACAATATATACATGTATTCCACAATTATTGTTGTTCTAATTACATTATTTTATTTCTTAAGGTCTACCACGTTCTACTCTACTTACCAATTATTGCAACATTGCTCTCTGGCAGATCGGCCATAATTGCATACGACTGCGGAGGAGCGTACCTAAACGTAACCACCGTATCACTACTGAGATCCGGCGAATGCGACTTAGCAATAGATACGCCTATGACAACACAATCATACATACAATTGTTACAATTATCTAGTTACGCTCATACCGAAATTATACAATGTAAGATAGAGATAATGCGCACCATATATCATTGCGGTATGCACTCACATATATCAGCTGTACAAAACGGGTACGCGAGTTACCTTCAGGAAACATCTCGAAATAGATGCATACAAATGCATAAAGAGGGTCTTTTAAGAATAGGGACCGCAGAAATAATAGACGGATTAAAATCAAACCATACCTATTACCGAAGTATTACTTTAGCCGGAAAAGTAAATGTTGACGGTACGTGCAAAGGCGTACAATATTTAGACTATTATGGCACATGGGACGATGTAATCGTACAAGCAACTGTAAAAATATCCCTTAAGGATTCCTACGTGCCGGTAAAATTAAACACCGGGAAAATAATATTGGAATCAGGAACAGTTTGCGACCTTAGAGACGAAACCTGTGTAGACTCGGACGATGGTTATATCTTTTGGGAAGGAATACCCAACACCGCTTGCAGGTTTGAAACATATGATGTCCTATATGAAGGCACTTCCACTAAATTTCAAGGCATACTAGATCACCAAAATACCACAATATTCACATTAGAGTCTCAGGACACCACCTTTGCACTTACTTTAACACGAAGACACACAATATGCGATTATACATTGTATGGCACAGAACATCCGAAATTGTTTATCTTTGAAACACAAAAGGGAAATATTTATAAAGTAAAATCTAAAACTTCCGTAACGAACTTAGATCTATTCACGTATGCAAATTCAAAATTCGTATACGTTGAGAAATATATGAGGGACCAGATTACCTCATTATACAAGGATATAATTACGCAAAAATGCGAACTAGAGAAACAGGTTATACAAAATACCTTATCTCTTGCTGCTGTTTTACCCGATGAATTCGCCTACCGGATCATGAAGGCTACAGGTTACATGGCAGTCACGGCCGGAGATGGGATTCATATAATTAAATGTATACCCATAGAGGTTGCACTGCGAAAGACAAATACGTGCCATACGGAGTTGCCCATTATATTTAGAAACGCCACACTATACATGACACCGAAATCACACATAGTCATAAAACATAGTACACTCAGAGACTGTAATCCATTACTTCCAATATTATATAACATAGAAGGAACTTGGCTACAGTTTAACCCGACCCCATCCATGATAAATTCCCCTCATGAAATCAAACCATTAACAAAACTTTCTTGGAAATATCTTGCGCCAAAATCACTAGCCACTAGCGGCATTTACTCCCAACAAGACCTTGATGAATTAAGGGACCATATTATGTTCCCCGCAGAAAAGAACGCGGTTTTGCACACCATCGCTCGAGGCTTTACAGGCCAAACGATACAATCCGACACCGTTTCATTACAAAATTTACTAGACGAAAATGCGCTAGACAAAATTTATAATAACACATTAACCAAGATATGGAATGGTTTTACAACATTCGGCGCTGCGACTGCCGGCGTATTCGGCATTTTTATAATAATAAGAATAATAAAAATAGTTTTCGATACACTGATTCACGGCTATGCATTACATGCGGCATATGGTTGTAGCTTACATTTACTCGGGCTATCTGGAGCTCCTTTAATCACTTATTACTATATTTATCTAACCGACCACAGCCACAACCACAAACGAATGTAATTCCACAAAATCCGCCATAACAATCTAATTTTGAATCCGCACCTAACGCACCGACTGTCGATTAAACACATCCGATAACTATCGTTTATATATTTCGAGACATGCGTGACTAGATGAGCAAATTTCTTAACATACTTTTACTCCGAAATTTGCACTTAAGGGGGGTGGTGTGACGTCCGAGCCGCACCTTTTTAAATTTTATAAACAATAAATTTTCATTAGACTTACTAAGGGGAATACTAAAAGAGTAAGTTCAGTCATAAAATTCATAAAAGCAACTTGTATAAAATATATAAGTATTTGATAGACACCCTATATAAAAACTATATGTGTCGATCATTTAAGCATGGATATAAGTATAAAAGAAGAAAGTTGCTCATCTAATAAAGAGAGTAATGTTAAAAATTAGCATTAGTATTTATGTCCACCCTGTATACGGACTACACACAAACCACACGTACAAGCGTATACACATATAGATGTAGACGTACGATTTACATATATATATTAATTGCTAAAAAATTCAATTATTATTATTTCCAATATTTTATACGTACACTCTAGCTTTAAATAACGTAAGATTTTATGTTAATTTTAGTTCAAAGCATAGCTCGAAAAAACTATAAGAATATTTAGTAGAGACCTTTATATTTCGTTCATATGCAAAAGCATTAAAGAGTTTTAAACCGTGCAAGTCCGCGACGATCGATATTCTTATCCGCCCGCCCGATAAGATAACTAAGAGAATGCACGTTGAAAGAATGGAGCAGCGGACAATGCAAATGCAATTTTATTATTCTAAAAATGGGGGAAACGCGCATCCCGTATATATGCAAACGGGACAATACGCGCTTCATAGTTAAGTACGACCCTTATCCGCCCGGCCGATAAGATAAGAAGGAAGCCCGGAGAACAACGGCTGCAGATGCTGATGCCAATGTCTTGGTATGCAGACGGTAAAAACACTAGCTGTCCTTCTCGCACAGGAGGAAAGTCCCGGCGCATACGAGGGAAGCCCCGAGTGACGTCGCGATCCCTACCAGCAGCACTTCCCGCTTGCCATGCCCACGCCCACGGATCCCCGCCAGCACGAGAAGACTCTAGGCAACGACATACAGAGCCCTATCCCACCACGTACATCGAGGCGCTCCCACTGCAGCATCTCCCCACCAACACCTGAAGACCGGAGGAGCTCAGAGCGAGCTCAGCATCAGACATTATTACTCCTACGCTTGAACTGTTAACACGTTTACTACTTTTGGTCTGGAATTAACAATCCAGCGCTTATTCTTTGTCTCAATTCATCGTAGCGTTAGCGTTTAATAATCCGGCGTGCGCGTCGTCAAATTTTGCATAGTCTTTAAGACTTTTATACTAGTAGAGAAAGAAGTTACCAGCCGCTAGTCTAGCGACTGTAATATTAACTAATCTAACGTTGAATATAAAATAAAGTGACCTTTTATATTGCAACGCTTCGCAATTTTTTAACGACCGGCTACTCCTACATCCTTGATCCGCCGTCATTCACTGTAGTCAGCAGACGCAGTGATCTCTTTGAAACCTTGGAAGAACTATAATCAAGGAGGATCCAACGTGCATATTAATCATCATTCGAATACCCATATACCTATTTAATAGTAAGTGAAAATATTATTTATACATAATTATTGACAGGTTATTAGTCTTATGGTCCCCGGCAGACCCGGTGAAATGCAGCTTTCGGTATATCTCACTTACAGGCACGTAACTAAGTCGTTCCGAACGAAGGAAACTTGCGTACATAGCGATCTTAGCTCTGTGTGCCGAGAAGCGTTGTTCCTCAATTTCCTTGATGTGTTATGGAAAAATTTCGGCAAATCTCGCTTACAGGCACGTAACTAAGTCGTTCCGAACGAATGAAACTTGCGTACATAGCGATCTTAGCTCTGTAAGCCGAGAAGCGTTGTTCCTCAATTTCCTTGATGTGTTATGAAAATTTTCGGCAAATCTCACTTACAGGCACGTAACTAAGTCGTTCCGAACGAAGGAAACTTGCGTACATAGCGATCTTAGCTCTGTGACCCGAGAAGCGTTGTTCCTCAATTTCCTTGATGTGTTATGAAAATTTTCGGCAAATCTCACTTACAGGCACGTAACTAAGTCGTTCCGAACGAAGGAAACTTGCGTACATAGCGATCTTAGCTCTGTGTGCCGAGAAGCGTTGTTCCTCAATTTCCTTGATGTGTTATGAAAATTTTCGGCAAATCTCGCTTACAGGCACGTAACTAAGTCGTTCCGAACGAAGGAAACTTGCGTACATAGCGATCTTAGCTTTGTAAGCCGAGAAGCGTTGTTCCTCAATCTTCCTTGATGTGTTATGAAAACTTTCGGTATATCTCACTTACAGGTACGTAACTAAGTCGTTCCGAACGAAGGAAATTTGCGTACATAGCGATCTTAGCTCTGTGTGCCGAGAAGCGTTGTTCCTCAATTTCCTTGATGTGTTATGAAAATTTTCGGCAAATCTCTCTTACAGGCACGTAACTAAGTCGTTCCGAACGAAGGAAACTTGCGTACATAGCGATCTTAGCTCTGTGTGCGAGAAGCGTTGTTCCTCAATTTCCTTGATGTGTCATGAAAATTTTCGGCAAATCTCGCTTACAGGTACGTACGTAACTAAGTCGTTCCGAACGAAGGAAACTTGCGTACATAGCGATCTTAGCTCTGTGTGCCGAGAAGCTTGTTGTTCCTCAATTTCCTTGATGTGTTATGAAAATTTTCGCATATCTCACTGTTATGAAAATTTTACAGACTTACACGTAACTAAAGTCGTTCCGAAACGAAGGAAACTTGCGTACATAGCGATCTTAGCTCTGTGTGCCGAGAAGCGTTGTTCCTCAATTTCCTTGATGTGTTATGAAAATTTTCGGCAAATCTCGCTTACAGGCACGTAACTAAGTCGTTCCGAACGAAGGAAACTTGCGTACATAGCGATCTTAGCTCTGTGTGCCGAGAAGCGTTGTTCCTCAATTTCCTTGATGTGTTATGAAAATTTTCGGTATATCTCACTTACAGGTACGTAACTAAGTCGTTCCGAACGAAGGAAACTTGCGTACATAGCGATCTTAGCTCTGTGTGCCGAGAAGCGTTGTTCCTCAATTTCCTTGATGTGTTATGAAAATTTTCGGCAAATATCGCTTACAGGCACGTAACTAAGTCGTTCCGAACGAAGGAAACTTGCGTACATAGCGATCTTAGCTCTGTGTGCCGAGAAGCGTTGTTCCTCAATTTCCTTGATGTGTTATGAAAACTTTCGGTATATCTCACTTACAGGCACGTAACTAAGTCGTTCCGAACGAAGGAAGCTTGCGTACAAAGCGATCTTAGCTCTGTGAGCCGAGAAGCGTTGTTCCTCAATTTCCTTGA
This sequence comes from Formica aquilonia x Formica polyctena, assembly GCA_907163055.1. Classification (NCBI taxonomy): domain Eukaryota; kingdom Metazoa; phylum Arthropoda; class Insecta; order Hymenoptera; family Formicidae; genus Formica; species Formica aquilonia x Formica polyctena. The sequence continues at coordinate 49,677 of CAJQTV010000492.1, forward strand.
TGTGTTTCATAAATTTTCGGCAAATCTCAATTACAGGCACGTAACTAAATCGTTCCGAACGAAGGAAACTTGCGTACATAGCGATCTTAGCTCTGTGTGCCGAGAAGCGTTGTTCCTCAATTTTTTTGATGTTTTATGAAAATTTTCGGTATATCTCACTTACAGGTACGTAACTAAGTCGTTCCGAACGAAGGAAACTTGCGTACATAGCGATCTTAGCTCTGTGTGCCGAGAAGCGTTGTTCCTCAATTTCCTTGATGTGTTATGAAAATTTTCGGCAAATCTCGCTTACAGGCACGTAACTAAGTCGTTCCGAACGAAGGAAACTTGCGTACATAGCGATCTAAGCTCTGTGTGCCGAGAAGCGTTGTTCCTCAATTTCCTTGATGTGTGTTATGAAAATTTTCGGCAAATCTTACTTGCAGGCACGTAACTAAGTCGTTCCGAACGAAGGAAACTTGCGTACATAGCGATCTTAGCTCTGTGTGCCGAGAAGCGTTGTTCCCAAACTTGAAGGAAACTTACAGGCACGTAACTAAGTCGTTCCAAACGAAGGAAACTTGCGTACATAGCGATTTTAGCTCTGTGAGCTGAGAAGCGTTGTTCCTCAATTTCCTTGATGTGTTATGAAAATTTTCTGCTAATCTAACTTACAGGCACGTAACTAAGTTGTTCCGAACAAAGGAAACTTGCGTACATAGCGATCTTAGCTCTGTGTGCCGAGAAGCGTTGTTCCTCAATTTCCTTGATGTGTTATGAAAATTTTCGGCAAATCTCGCTTACAGGCACGAAACTAAGTCGTTCCGAAAGAAGGAAACTTGCGTACATAGCGATCTTAGCTCTGTAAGCCGAGAAGCGTTGTTCCTCAATTTCCTTGATGTGTTATGAAAACTTTCGGTATATCTCACTTACAGGTACGTAACTAAGTCGTTCCGAATAAAGGAAACTTGCGTACATAGCGATCTTAGCTCTGTGTGCCGAGAAGCGTTGTTCCTCAATTTCCTTGATGATGTGTTATGAAAAATTTTCGGCAAATCTCGCTTACAGCACGTAACTAAGTCGTTCCGAACGAAGGAAACTTGCGTACATAGCGATCTTAGCTCTGTGTGCCGAGAAGCGTTGTTCCTCAATTTCCTTGATGTGTTATAAAAATTTTCGGCAAATCTCGCTTACAGGTACGTAACTAAGTCGTTCCGAACGAAGGAAACTTGCGTACATAGCGATCTTAGCTCTGTGTGCCGAGAAGCGTTGTTCCTCTATTTCCTTGATGTGTTATGAAAATTTTCGGCATATCTCACTTACAGGCACGTAACTAAGTCGTTCCGAACGAAGGAAACTTGCGTACATAGCGATCTTAGCTCTGTGTGCCGAGAGCGTTGTTCCTCAATTTCCTTGATGTGTTATGAAAATTTTCGGCAAATCTCGCTTACAGGCACGTAACTAAGTCGTTCCGAACGAAGGAAACTTGCGTACATAGCGATCTTAGCTCTGTGTGCCGAGAAGCGTTGTACCTCAATTTCCTTGATGTGTTATGAAAATTTTCGGTATATCTCACTTACAGGTACGTAACTAAGTCGTTCCGAACGAAGGAAACTTGCGTACATAGCGATCTTAGCTCTGTGTGCCGAGAAGCGTTGTTCCTCAATTTCCTGGATGTGTTATGAAAATTTTCGGCAAATCTCGCTTACAGGCACGTAACTAAGTCGTTCCGAACGAAGGAAACTTGCGTACATAGCGATCGTAGCCGTGTGTGCCGAGAAGCGTTGTTCCTCAATTTCCATGATGTGTTTTGAATAATTTCGGCAAATCTCGCTTACAGGCACGTAACTAAGTCGTTCGGAACGAAGAAAACTTGCGTTCATAGCGATCTTAGCACTGCGAGCCGAGAAGCTTGAAAATTTTCGGCAAATCTCGCTTACAGGCACGTAACTAAGTCGTTCCGAACGAAGGAAACTTGCGTACATAGCGATCTTAGCTCTGTGTGCCGAGAAGCGTTGTTCATCTATTTCCTTGATGTGT
>CAJQTV010000493.1:0-12486 GCA_907163055.1 Formica aquilonia x Formica polyctena
GATCTTATCTCTGTGAGACGAGAAGCGTTGTTCCTCAATTTCCTTGATGTGTTATGAAAATTTTCGGCAAATCTCACTTACAGGCACGTAACTAAGTCGTTCCGAACGAAGGAAACTTGCGTACATAGCGATCTTAGCTCTGTGAGCCGAGAAGCGTTGTTCCTCAATTTCCTTGATGTGTTATGAAAATTTTCGGCAAATCTCACTTACAGGCACGTAACTAAGTCGTTCCGAACGAAGGATTCGGCAAATCTAACTTACAGGCACGTAACTAAGTCGTTCCGAACGAAGGAAACTTGCGTACATAGCGATCTTATCTCTGTGAGCCGAGAAGCGTTGTTCCTCAATTTCCTTGATGTGTTATGAAAATTTTCGGCAAATCTCACTTACAGGCACGTAACTAAGTCGTTCCGAACGAAGGAAACTTGCGTACATAGCGATCTTAGCTCTGTGAGCCGAGAAGCGTTGTTCCTCAATTTTTCCTGATGATGTGTTAAAATTTTCGGCAAATCTCACTTACAGGCACGTAACTAAGTCGTTCCGAACGAAGGAAACTTGCGTACATAGCGATCTTAGCTCTGTGAGCCGAGAAGCGTTGTTCCTCAATTTCCTTGATGTGTTTTGAAAACTTTCGGTATATCTCACTTACAGGCACGTAACTAAGTCGTTCCGAACGAAGGAAACTTGCGTACATAGCGATCTAAGCTCTGTGAGTCGAGAAGCGTTGTTCCTCAATTTCCTTGATGTGTTATGAAAATTTTCGGCAAATCTCACTTACAGGCACGTAACTAAGACTTTCCGAACAAAGGAAATTTGCGTACATAGCGATCTTAGCTCTGTGTGCCGAGAAGCGTTATTCCTCAATTTCTTGATGTGTTATGAAAATTTTCGGCAAATCTCGCTTACAGGAACGTAACTAAGTCGTTCCGAACGAAGGAAACTTGCGTACATATCGATCTCATCTCTGTGAGCCGAGAAGCGTTGTTCCTCAATTTCCTTGATGTGTTATGAAAATTTTCGGCAAATCTCACTTACAGGCACGTAACTAAGTCGTTCCGAACGAAGGAAACTTGCGTACATAGCGATCTTAGCTCTGTGTGAGCCGAGAAGCGTTGTTCCTCAATTTCCTTGATGTGTTATGAAAATTTTCCAAATCTCACTTACAGGCACGTAACTAAGTCGTTCCGAACGAAGGAAACTTGCGTACATAGCGATCTTAGCTCTGTGTGAGCCGAGAAGCGTTGTTCCTCAATTTCCTTGATGTGTTATGAAAATTTTCGGCAAATCTCACTTACAGGCACGTAACTAAGTCGTTCCGAACGAAGGAAACTTGCGTACATAGCGATCTTAGCTCTGTGAGCCGAGAAGCGTTGTTCCTCAATTTCCTTGATGTGTTATGAAAATTTTCGGCAAATCTCACTTACAGGCACGTAACTAAGTCGTTCCGAACGAAGGAAACTTGCGTACATAGCGATCTTAGCTCTGTGTGCCGAGAAGCGTTGTTCCTCAATTTCCTTGATGTGTTATGAAAATTTTCGGCAAATCTCACTTACAGGCACGTAACTAAGTCGTTCCGAACGAAGGAAACTTGCGTACATAGCGATCTTAGCTCTGTGAGCCGAGAAGCGTTGTTCCTCAATTTCCTTGATGTGTTATGAAAATTTTCGGCAAATCTCACTTACAGGCACGTAACTAAGTCGTTCCAAACGAAGGAAACTTGCGTAAATAGCGATCTTATCTCTGTGAGCCGAGAAGCGTTGTTCCTCAATTTCCTTGATGTGTTATGAAAATTTTCGGCAAAAATCTCACTTCCAGGCACGTAACTAAGTCGTTCCGAATGAAGGAAACTAGCGTACATAGCGATCTTAGCTCTGTGAGCCGAAAAACGTTGTTCCTCAATTTCCATGATGTGTTATGAAAATTTTCGGCAAATCTCACTTACAGGCACGTAACTAAGTCGTTCCGAACGAAGGAAACTTGCGTACATAGCGATCTTAGCTCTCTGTGAGCCGCGAAGCGATGTTCCTTACTTTCCTTGGTGGTATGAAAATTTTCGGCAAATCTCACTTACAGGCACGTAACTAAGTCGTTCCGAACGAAGGAAACTTGCGTACATAGCGATCTTAGCTCTGTGTGCCGAGAAGCGTTGTTCCTCAATTTCCTTGATGTGTTATGAAAATTTTCGGCAAATCTCACTTACAGGCACGTAACTAAGTCGTTCCGAACGAAGGAAACTTGCGTACATAGCGATCTTAGCTCTGTGAGCCGAGAAGCGTTGTTCCTCAATTTCCTTGATGTGTTATGAAAATTTTCGGCAAATCTCACTTACAGGCACGTAACTAAGTCGTTCCGAACGAAGGAAACTTGCGTACATAGCGATCTTAGCTCTGTGAGCCGAGAAGCGTTGTTCCTCAATTTCCTTGATGTGTTATGAAAATTTTCGGCAAATCTCACTTACAGGCACGTAACTAAGTCGTTCCGAACGAAGGAAACTTGCACTCTGTGTGCCGAGAAGCGTTGTTCCTCAATTTCCTTGATGTGTTATGAAAATTTTCGGCAAATCTCACTTACAGGCACGTAACTAAGTCGTTCCGAACGAAGGAAACTTGCGTACATAGCGATCTTAGCTTTGTAAGCCGAGAATCGTTGTTCCTCAATTTCCTTGATGTGTTATGAAAATTTTCGGCAAATCTCGCTTACAGGCACGTAACTAAGTCGTTCCGAACGAAGGAAACTTGCGTACATAGCGATCTTAGCTCTGTGCCGAGAAGCGTTGTTCCTCAATTTCCTTGATGTGTTATGAAAATTTTCGGCAAATCTCGCTTACAGGCACGTAACTAAGTCGTTCCGAACGAAGGAAACTTGCGTACATAGCGATCTTATCTCTGTGAGCCGAGAAGCGTTGTTCCTCAATTTCCTTGATGTGTTATGAAAATTTTCGGCAAATCTCACTTACAGGCACGTAACTAAGTCGTCCGAACGAAGGAAACTTGCGTACATAGCGATCTTAGCTCTGCGAGCCGAAAAGCGTTGTTCCTCAATTTCAATGATGTGTTTTGAAAATTTTCAGCAAATCTCACTTACAGGCACGTAACTTAGTCGTTCCGAACGAAGGAAACTTGCGTACATAGCGATCTTAGCTCTGTGAGCCGAGAAGCGTTGTTCCTCAATTTCCTTGATGTGTTATGAAAATTTTCGGCAAATCTCACTTACAGGCACGTAACTAAGTCGTTCCGAACGAAGGAAACTTGCGTACATAGCGATCTTAGCTCTGTGAGCCGAGAAGCGTTGTTCCTCAATTTCCTTGATGTGTTATGAAAATTTTCGGCAAATCTCACTTACAGGCACGTAACTAAGTCGTTCCGAACGAAGGAAACTTGCGTACATAGCGATCTTAGCTCTGTGAGCCGAGAAGCGTTGTTCCTCAATTTCCTTGATGTGTTATGAAAATTTTCGGCAAATCTCTCACTTACAGGCACGTAACTAAGTCGTTCCGAACGAAGGAAACTTGCGTACATAGCGATCTTAGCTCTGTGAGCCGAGAAGCGTTGTTCCTCAATTTCCTTGATGTGTTATGAAAATTTTCGGCAAATCTCACTTACAGGCACGTAACTAAGTCGTTCCGAACGAAGGAAACTTGCGTACATAGCGATCTTAGCTCTGTGAGCCGAGAAGCGTTGTTCCTCAATTTCCTTGATGTGTTATGAAAATTTTCGGCAAATCTCTCACTTACAGGCACGTAACTAAGTCGTTCCGAACGAAGGAAACTTGCGTACATAGCGATCTTAGCTCTGTGAGCCGAGAAGCGTTGTTCCTCAATTTCCTTGATGTGTTATGAAAATTTTCGGCAAATCTCACTTACAGGCACGTAACTAAGTCGTTCCGAACGAAGGAAACTTGCGTACATAGCGATCTTAGCTCTGTGAGCCGAGAAGCGTTGTTCCTCAATTTCCTTGATGTGTTATGAAAATTTTCGGCAAATCTCACTTACAGGCACGTAACTAAGTCGTTCCGAACGAAGGAAACTTGCGTACATAGCGATCTTAGCTCTGTGAGCCGAGAAGCGTTGTTCCTCAATTTCCTTGATGTGTTATGAAAATTTTCGGCAAATCTCACTTACAGGCACGTAACTAAGTCGTTCCGAACGAAGGAAACTTGCGTACATAGCGATCTTAGCTCTGTGTGAGCCGAGAAGCGTTGTTCCTCAATTTCCTTGATGTGTTATGAAAATTTTCGGCAAATCTCACTTACAGGCACGTAACTAAGTCGTTCCGAACGAAGGAAACTTGCGTACATAGCGATCTTAGCTCTGTGTGCCGAGAAGCGTTGTTCCTCAATTTCCTTGATGTGTTATGAAAATTTTCGGCAAAAATCTCACTTACAGGCACGTAACTAAGTCGTTCCGAACGAAGGAAACTTGCGTACATAGCGATCTTAGCTCTGTGAGCCGAGAAGCGTTGTTCCTCAATTTCCTTGATGTGTTATGAAAATTTTCGGCAAATCTCACTTACAGGCACGTAACTAAGTCGTTCCGAACGAAGGAAACTTGCGTACATAGCGATCTTAGCTCTGTGAGCCGAGAAGCGTTGTTCCTCAATTTCCTTGATGTGTTATGAAAATTTTCGGCAAATCTCACTTACAGGCACGTAACTAAGTCGTTCCGAACGAAGGAAACTTGCGTACATAGCGATCTTAGCTCTGTGTGCCGAGAAGCGTTGTTCCTCAATTTCCTTGATGTGTTATGAAAATTTTCGGCAAATCTCACTTACAGGCACGTAACTAAGTCGTTCCGAACGAAGGAAACTTGCGTACATAGCGATCTTAGCTCTGTGAGCCGAGAAGCGTTGTTCCTGTTTCCTTGGTCTGTTATGAAAATTTTCGGCAAATCTCACTTACAGGTACGTAACTAAGTCGTTCCAAACGAAGGAAACTTGCGTACATAGCGATCTCAGCTCTGTGTGCCGAGAAGCGTTGTTCCTCTATTTCCTTGATGTGTTATAAAAATTTTCGGCAAATCTCGCTTACTGGTGCGTAACTAAGTCGTTCCGAACGAAGGAAACTTGCGTACATAGCTATCTTAGATCTGTGTGCCGAGAAGTGTTGTTCCTCAATTTCCTTGATGTGTTTTGAAAACTTTCGGTAATCTAACTTACAGGCACGTAACTAAGTCGTTCCGAACGAAGGAAACTTGCGTACATAGCGATCTTAGCTCTGTGGGCTGAGAAGCGTTGTTCCTCAATTTCCTTGATGTGTTAGGGAAATTATCGGCAAATCTCACTTACAGGCAAGTAACTAAGTCGTCCAGAACGAAGGAAACTTGCGTACATTGCGATCTTATCTCTGTGAGCCGAGAAGCGTTGTTCCTCAATTTCCTTGATGTGTTATGAAAAATTTCGGTATATCTCGCTTACAGGTACGTAACTAAGTCGTTCCGAACGAAGGAAACTTGCGTACATAGCGATCTTAGCTCTGTGTGCCGAGAAGCGTGTACCTCAATTTCTTTGATCTGTTATGAAGACTTTCGGTATATCTCACTTACAGGTACGTAACTAAGTCGTTCCGAACGAATTCAAGAAACTTGCTCATCAAGGAAATTCAGGAACAACGCTTCTCGGCACACAGAGCTAAGATCGCTATGTACGCAAGTTTCCTTTGTTCGGAACGACTTAGTTACGTGGCTGTAGACGAGATTTGCCAAAAATTTTATAACACATCAAGGAAATTGAGGAACAACGCTTCTCGGCTCACAGAGATAAGATCGCTATGTACGCAAGTTTCCTTCGTTCGGGAAGACTTAGTTACGTGCCTGTAAGTGAGATATACCGAAAGTTTTCATAACACATCAAGGAAATTGAGGAACAACGCTTCTCGGCACACAGAGCTAAGATCGCTATGTACGCAAGTTTCCTTCGTTCGGAACGACTTAGTTACGTGCCTGTAAGCGAGATTTGCCGAAAATTTTCATAACACATCAAGGAAATTGAGGAACAACGCTTCTCGGCAACAGAGCTAAGATCGCTATGTACGCAAGTTTCCTTCGTTCGGAACGACTTAGTTACGTACCTGTAAGTGAGATATACCGAAAGTTTTCATAACACATCAAGGAAATATAGGAACAACGCTACTCGGCACACAGAGCTAAGATCGCTATGTACGCAAGTTTCCTTCGTTCGGAACGACTTAGTTACGTACCTGTAAGCGAGATTTGCCGAAAATTTTCATAACACATCAAGGAAATTGAGGAACAACGCTTCTCGGCACACAGAGCTAAGATCGCTATGTACGCAAGTTTCCTTCGTTCGGAACGACTTTGTAACGTGCCTGTAAGCGAGATTTGCCGAAAATTTTCAGAACACGTCAAGGAAATTGAGGAACAACGCTTCTCGACACACAGAGCTAAGATCGCTATGTACGCAAGTTTCCTTCGTTCGGAACGACTTAGTTACGTGCCTGTAAGCGAGATTTGCCGAAAATTTTCATAACACATCAAGGAAAAAGAGGAACAACGCTTCTCGGCACACAGAGCTAAGATCGCTATGTACGCAAGTTTCCTTCGTTCGGAACGACTTAGTTACGTGCCTGTAAGCGAGATTTGCCGAAAATTTTCATAACACATCAAGGAAATAGAGGAACAACGCTTCTCGGCTCACAGAGCTAAGATCGCTATGTACGCAAGTTTCCTTCGTTCGGAACGACTTAGTTACGTGCCTGTAAGCGAGATATACCGAAAATTTTCATAACACATCAAGGAACTTGAGGAACAACTCTTCTCGGCACACAGAGCTAAGATCGCTATGTACGCAAGTTTCCTTCGTTCGGAACGACTTAGTTACGTGCCTGTAAGCGAGATTTGCCGAAAATTTTCATAACACATCAAGGAAATTGAGGAACAACGCTTCTCGGCACACAGAGCTAAGATCGCTATGTACGCAAGTTTCCGTCGTTCGGACCGACTTAGTTACGTGCCTGTAAGCGAGATTTGCCGAAAATTTTCATAACACATCAAGGAAATTGAGGAACAACGCTTCTCGGCACACAGAGCTAAGATCGCTATGTACGCAAGTTTCCTTCGTTCGGAACGACTTAGTTACGTGCCTGTAAGCGAGATATACCGAAAATTTTCATAACACATAAAGGAAATTTAGGAATAACGCTTCTCGGCACACAGAGCTAAGATCGCTATGTACGCAAGTTTCCTTCGTTCGGAACGACTTAGTTACGTGCCTGTAAGCGAGATTACCGAAAGTTTTCATAACACATCAAGGAAATTGAGGAACAACGCTTCTCGGCACACAGAGCTAAGATCGCTATGTACGCAAGTTTCCTTCGTTCGGAACGACTTAGTTACGTGCCTGTAAGCGAGATATGCCGAAAATTTTCATAACACATCAAGGAAATTGAGGAACAACGCTTCTCGGCACACAGAGCTAAGATCGCTATGTACGCAAGTTGTACGCAAGTTTCTTAACACATCAAGGTTTGAGGAAAACGACTTAGTTACGCAAGTTTCCCTGTTCGGAACGACTTAGAGTGCCTTTACCGTAATTTTTCATAACACATCAAGGAAATTGAGGAACAACGCTTCTCGGCACACAGAGCTAAGATCGCTATGTACGCAAGTTTCCTTCGTTCGAAACGACTTAGTTACGTGCCTGTAAGTGAGATATACCGAAAGTTTTCATAACACATCAAGAAAATTGAGGAACAACGCTTCTCGGCACACAGAGCTAAGATCGCTATGTACGCAAGTTTCCTTCGTTCGGAACGACGTAGTTACGTTCCTGTAAGTGAGATTTGCCGAAAGTTTTTCATAACACATCAAGGAAATTGAGGAACAACGCTTCTCGGCACACAGAGCTAAGATATGTACGCAAGTTTCCTTCGTTCGGAACGACTTAGTTAGTTACGTGCCTGTAAGCGAGATTTGCCGAAAATGTTTTCATAACACATCAAGGAAATTGAGGAACAACGCTTCTCGACTCACAGAGCTAAGATCGCTATGTACGCAAGTTTCCTTCGTTCGGAACGACTTAGTTACGTGCCTGTAAGCCAGATTTGACAAAAATTTTCATAACACATCAAGGAAATTGAGGAACAACGCTTCTCGGCACACAGAGCTAAGATCGCTATGTACGCAAGTTTCCTTCGTTCGGAACGACTTAATTACGTGCCTGTAAGCGAGATATGCCGAAAGTTTTCATAACACATCAAGGAAATGGAGGAACAACCCTTCTCGGCACACAGAGCTAAGATCGCTATGTACGCAAGTTTCCTTCGTTCGGAACGACTTAGTTACGTACCTGTAAGTGAGATTTACCGAAAGTTTTCATAACACATCAAGGAAATTGAGGAACAACGCTTCTCGGCACACAGAGCTAAGATCGCTATGTACGCAAGTTTCCTTCGTTCGGAACGACTTAGTTACGTGCCTGTAAGCGAGATTTGCCGAAAAAATTCATAACACATCAAGGAAAAAGAGGAACAACGCTTCTCGGCACACAGAGCTAAGATCGCTATGTACGCAAGTTTCCTTCGTTCGGAACGACTTAGTTACGTACCTGTAAGTGAGATATACCGAAAGTTTTTTTAACACATCAAGGAAATTGAGGAACAACGCTTCTCGGCACACAGAGCTAAGATCGCTATGTACGCAAGTTTCCTAGTTCGGAACGACTTAGTTACGTGCCTGTAAGCGAGATTTGCCGAAAATTTTCATAACACATCAAGGAAATTGAGGAACAACGCGTATCGGCTCACACACAGAGCTAAGATCGCTATGTACGCAAGTTTCCTTCGTTCGGAACGACTTAGTTACGTGCCTGTAAGTGAGAGATTTGCCGAAAGTTTTCATAACACATCAAGGAAATTGAGGAACAACGCTTCTCGGCACACAGAGCTAAGATCGCTATGTACGCAAGTTTCCTTCGTTCGGAACGACTTAGTAGTTTTCATAACACATCAAGGAAATTGAGGAACAACGCATCTCGGCACACAGAGCTAAGATCGCTATGTACGCAAGTTTCCTTCGTTCGGAACGACTTAGTTACGTGCCTGTAAGTGAGATTTACCGAAATTTTTCATAACACATCAAGGAAATTGAGGAACAACGCTTCTCGGCACACAGAGCTAAGATCGCTATGTACGCAAGTTTCCTTCGTTCGGAACGACTTAGTTACGTGCCTTTAAGCGAGATTTGCCGAAAATTTTTCATAACACATCAAGGAAATTGAGGAACAACGCTTCTCGGCACACAGAGCTAAGATCGCTATGCACGCAAGTTTCCTTCGTTCGGAACGACTTAGTTACGTGCCTGTAAGCGAGATTTGCCGAATTTTTTTATAACACATCAAGGAAATTGAGGAACAACGCTTCTCTCGGCACACAGAGCTAAGATCGCTATGTACGCAAGTTTCCTTCGTTCGGAACGACTTAGTTACGTACCTGTGAGCGAGATTTGCCGAAATTTTTTCATAACACATCAAGGAAATTGAGGAACAACGCTTCGGCACACACAGAGCTAAGATCGCTATGTACGCAAGTTTCCTTCGTTCGGAACGACTTAGTTACGTGCCTGTAAGCGAGATTTGCCGAAAATTTTTCATAACACATCAAGGAAATTGAGGAACAACGCTTCTCGACACACAGAGCTAAGATCGCTATGTACGAAAGTTTCCTTCGTTCGGAACGACTTAGTTACGTGCCTGTAAGCGAGAATTTGCCGATTGTTTTCATAACACATCAAGGAAATTTAGGAACAACGCTTCTCGGCACACAGAGCTAAGATCGCTATGTACGCAAGTTTCCTTCGTTCGGAACGACTTAGTTACGTGCCTGTAAGCGAGATTTGCCGAAAATTTTCATAACACATCAAGGAAATTGAGGAACATCGCTTCTCGGCTTACAAAGCTAAGATCGCTATGTACGCAAGTTTCCTTCTTTCGGAACGACTTAATTATGTGCCTGTAAGCGAGATTTGCCGAAAATTTTCATAACACATCAAGGAAATTGAGGAACAACGCTTCTCGGCACACAGAGCTAAGATCGCTATGTACGCAAGTTTCCTTCGTTCGGAACGACTTAGTTACGTACCTGTAAGCGAGATTTGCCGAAAAATTTTTTCATAACACATCAAGGAAATTGAGGAACAACGCTTCTCGGCACACAGCTAAGCTAAGATCGCTATGTACGCAAGTTTCCTTCGTTCGGAACGACTTACATCAAGGAAATTGAGGAACAACGCTTCTCGGCACACAGAGCTAAGATCGCTATGTACGCAAGTTTTCTTCGTTCGGAACGACTTAGTTACGTGCCTGTAAGCGAGATTTGCCGAAAGTTTTCATAACACATAAAGATAATGGAGGAACAACGCTTCTCGGCACTCAGAGCTAAGATCGCTATGTACGCAAGTTTCGGAACGACTTAGTTCGGAACGACTTAGTTACGTACCTGTAAGCGAGATTTACCGAAATTTTTCATAACACATCAAGGAAATTGAGGAACAACGCTTCTCGGCACACAGAGCTAAGATCGCTATGTACGCAAGTTTCCTTCGTTCGGAACGACTTAGTTACGTTTCTGTAAGTGAGATTTGCCAAAAATTTTCATAACACATCAAGGAAATTGAGAAACAACGCTTCTCGGCTCACAGAGATTAGATCGCAATGTACGCAAGTTTCCTTTTTTCGGAACGACTTAGTTACGTGCCTGTAAGTAAAGATTTGCCGAAAATTTTCATAACACATCAAGGAAATTTAGGAACAACGCTTCTCGGCACACAGAGCTAAGATCGCTATGTACGCAACTTTCCTTCGTTTCGGAACGACTGAGTTACGTGCCTGTAAGCGAGATTTGCCGAAAATTTTTCATAACACATCAAGGAAATTGAGGAACAACGCTTCTCGGCACACAGAGCTAAGATCGCTATGTACGCAAGTTTCCTTCGTTCGGAACGACTTAGTTACGTGCCTGTAAGTGAGATATGCCGAAAATTTTCATAACACATCAAGGAAAATTGAGGAACAACGCTTCTCGGCACACAGAGCTAAGATCGCTATGTACGCAAGTTTCCTTCGTTCGGAACGACTTAGTTACGTGCCTGTAAGCGAGATTTGCCGAAAATTTTCATAACACATCAAGGAAATTGAGGAACAACGCTTCTCGGCACACAGAGCTAAGATCGCTATGTACGCAGGTTTCCTTCGTTCGGAACGACTTAGTTACGTACATGTAAGTGAGATATACCGAAAGTTTTCATAACACATCAAGGAAATTGAGGAACAACGCTTCTCGGCACACAGAGCTAAGATCGCTATGTACGCTAATTTCCTTCGTTCGGAACGACTTAGTGACGTGCCTGTAAGCGAGATTTGCCGAAAATTTTCATAACACATCAAGGAAATTGAGGAACAACGCTTCTCGGCACACAGAGCTAAGATCGATCACTATGTTCGCAAGTTTCCTTCGTTCGGAACGACTTAGTTACGTGCCTGTAAGCGAGATATACCGAAAGTTTTCATAACACATCAAGGAAATTGAGGAACAACGCTTCTCGGCACACAGAGATAAGATCGCTATGTACGCAAGTTTCCTTCGTTCGGGACGACTTAGTTACGTGCCTGTAAGCGAGATTTGCCGAAAATTTTCATAACACATCAAGGAAATTGAGGAACAACGCTTCCGGCACACAGAGCTAAGATCGCTATGTACGCAAGTTTCCTTCGTTCGGAACGACTTAGTTACGTGCCTGTAAGCGAGATTTGCCGAAAATTTTCATAACACATCAAGGAAATAGAGGAACAACGCTTCTCGGCACACAGAGCTAAGATCGCTATGTACGCAAGTTTCCTTCGTTCGGAACGACTTAGTTACGTGCCTGTAAGTGAGATTTGCCGAAATTTTTCATAACACATCAAGGAAATTGAGGAACAACGCTTCTCGGCACACAGAGCTAAGATCGCTATGTACGCAAGTTTCCTTCGTTCGGAACGACTTAGTTACGTGCCTGTAAGCGAGATTTGCCGAAAATTTTCATAACACATCAAGGAAATTGAGGAACAACGCTCCTAGGCACACAGAGCTAAGATCGCTATGTACGCAAGTTTCCTTCGTTCGGAACGACTTAGTTACGTGCCTGTAAGCGAGAATTTTCATAACACATCAAGGAAATTGAGGAACAACGCTTCTCGGCACACAGAGCTAAGATCGCTATGTACGCAAGTTTCCTTCGTTCGGAACGACTTAGTTACGTGCCTGTAAGCGAGATTTGCCGAAAATTAACATAACACATCAAGGAAATTGAGGAACAACGCTTCTAGGCACACAGAGCTAAGATCGCTATGTACGCAAGTTTCCTTCGTTCGGAACGACTTAGTTCACGTACCTGTAAGTGAGATATACCGAAAGTTTTCATAACACATCAAGGAAATTGAGGAACAACGCTTCTCGGCTTACAAAGCTAAGAAGGAAGTGTACGCAAGTTTCCTTCGT
>CAJQTV010000494.1:0-13985 GCA_907163055.1 Formica aquilonia x Formica polyctena
ATTTGCAATTCACAAAATAAATCAGGAAAAAAAAAAAAAAAAAAAAAAAAAAAAAAAAAAAAAAAAAAAAAAAAAAAAAAGTTCATTTAATTGCATCAAGAAATTGAGAACTCATTATGGACTGTCATTTTGTAATTCGATCTGCAATCGAGAAGTACTAATTATGGAAGTTCCTCGGTAATTTCGATATGCATATCCGATTACTTATTGAACTTCCACTTGTTTAATTTGGAAATTCGGACAACTATCGGAACGAAGAATTGTCAATGTATCGTTTGGCCGGAAGCGGTTTCTCATTCTTTGTTTAAAATTCGGCACTTAGCTACAGCTAAGCGTTCGGCCTTTCTCTATTGAATTACCTACAGCAAAGTCAATTACTCGGCTTCTTTGTTAAAATTCGATCTAAGACAATAAGGAAAAGAATGCTACACTTACTGCGAAAGTGTTCTCATTCTGTTATAATTGATCTAGACTATAATGTAAGAATGCGAATAGCACTTTAGCGATCTTATCTCTGTGAGCCGAGAAGCGTTGTTCCTCAATTTCCTTGATGTGTTATGAAAATTTTCGGCAAATCTCACTTACAGGCACGTAACTAAGTCGTTCCGAACGAAGGAAACTTGCGTACATAGCGATCTTATCTCTGTGAGCCGAGAAGCGTTGTTCCTCAATTTCCTTGATGTGTTATGAAAATTTTCGGCAATCTCACTTACAGGCACGTAACTAAGTCGTTCCGAACGAAGGAAACTTGCGTACATAGCGATCTTATCTCTGTGAGCCGAGAAGCGTTGTTCCTCAATTTCCTTGATGTGTTATGAAAATTTTCGGCAAATCTCACTTACAGACACGTAACTAAGTCGTTCCGAACGAAGGAAACTTGCGTACATAGCGATCTTATCTCTGTGAGCCGAGAAGCGTTGTTCCTCAATTTCCTTGATGTGTTATGAAAATTTTCGGCAAATCTCACTTACAGGAACGTAACTAAGTCGTTCCGAACGAACTTCCATCTTAACTTTGTGAGCCGAGAAGTGTTGTTCCTCAATTTCCTTGATGTGTTATGAAAATTTTCGGCAAATCTCACTTACAGAAACGTAACTAAGTCGTTCCGAACGAAGGAAACTTGCGTACATAGCGATTTTATCTCTGTGAGCCGAGAAGCGTTGTTCCTCAATTTCCTTGATGTGTTTATGAAAATTTTCGGCAAATCTCACTTACAGGCACGTAACTAAGTCGTTCCGAACGAAGGAAACTTGCGTACATAGCGATCTTAGCTCTGTGAGCCGAAAATCGTTGTTCCTCAATTTCCTTGATGTGTTATGAAAATTTTCGGCAAATCTCACTTACAGGCACGTAACTAAGTCGTTCCGAACGAAGGAAACTTGCGTACATAGCGATCTTAGCTCTGTGAGCCGAGAAGCGTTGTTCCGCAATTTCTTTGATGTGTTATTAAAATATTCGGCAAATCTCACTTACAGGCACGTAACTAAGTCGTTCCGAACGAAGGAAACTTGCGTACATAGCGATCTTAGCTCTGTGTGCCGAGAAGCGTTGTTCCTCAATTTCCTTGATGTGTTATGAAAATTTTCGGCAAATCTCACTTACAGGAACATAACTAAGTCGTTCCGAACGAAGGAAACTTGCGGACATAGCGAACTTAGCTCTGTGTGCCGAGAAGCGTTGTTCCTCAATTTCCTTGATGTGTTATGAAAATTTTCGGCAAATCTCACTTACAGGCACGTAACTAAGTCGTTCCGAACGAAGGAAACTTGCGTACATAGCGATCTTATCTCTGTGAGCCGAGAAGCGTTGTTCCTCAATTTCCTTGATGTGTTATGAAAATTTTCGGCAAATCTCACTTACAGAAACGTAACTAAGTCGTTCCGAACGAAGGAAACTTGCGTACATAGCGATCTTATCTCTGTGAGCCGAGAAGCGTTGTTCCTCAATTTCCTTGATGTGTTATGAAAATTTTCGGCAAATCTCACTTACAGGAACGTAACTAAGTCGTTCCGAACGAAGGAAACTTGCGTACATAGCGATCTTATCTCTGTGAGCCGAGAAGCGTTGTTCCTCAATTTCCTTGATGTGTTATGAAAATTTTCGGCAAATCTCACTTACAGGCACGTAACTAAGTCGTTCCGAACGAAGGAAACTTGCGTACATAGCGATCTTATCTCTGTGAGCCGAGAAGCGTTGTTCCTCAATTTCCTTGATGTGTTATGAAAATTTTCGGCAAATCTCACTTACAGAAACGTAACTAAGTCGTTCCGAACGAAGGAAACTTGCGTACATAGCGATCTTATCTCTGTGAGCCGAGAAGCGTTGTTCCTCAATTTCCTTGATGTGTTATGAAAATTTTCGGCAAATCTCACTTACAGAAACGTAACTAAGTCGTTCCGAACGAAGGAAACTTGCGTACATAGCGATCTTATCTCTGTGAGCCGAGAAGCGTTGTTCCTCAATTTCCTTGATGTGTTATGAAAATTTTCGGCAAATCTCTACTTACAGTCACGTAACTAAGTCGTTCCGAACGAAGGAAACTTGCGTACATAGCGATCTTATCTCTGTGAGCGGAAAGCGTTGTTCCTCAATTTCCTTGATGTGTTATGAAAATTTTCGGCAAATCTCACTTACAGGAACGTAACTAAGTTGTTCCGAACGAAGGAAACTTGCGTACATAGCGATCTTATCTCTGTGAGCCGAGAAGCGTTGTTCCTCAATTTCCTTGATGTGTTATGAAAATTTTCGGCAAATCTCACTTACAGGCACGTAACTAAGTCGTTCCGAACGAAGGAAACTTGCGTACATAGCGATCTTATCTCTGTGAGCCGAGAAGCGTTGTTCCTCAATTTCCTTGATGTGTTATGAAAATTTTCGGCAAATCTCACTTACAGGAACGTAACTAAGTCGTTCCGAACGAAGGAAACTTGCGTACATAGCGATCTTATCTCTGTGAGCCGAGAAGCGTTGTTCCTCAATTTCCTTGATGTTTTATGAAAAATTTTCGACAAATCTCACTTAAAGGCACGTAATTAAGTCGTTCCAAACGAAGGAAACTTGCGTACATAGGATCTTATCTCTGTGAGCTGGGAAGCGTTGTTCCTCAATTTCCTTGATGTGTTATGAAAATTTTTGGCAAATCTCACTTACAGGTACGTAACTAAGTCGTTCCGAACGAAGGAAACTTGCATACATAGCGATCTTATCTCTGTGAGCCGAGAAGCGTTGTTCCTCAATTTCCTTGATGTGTTATGAAAATTTTCGGCAAATCTCACTTACAGGCACGTAACTAAGTCGTTCCGAACGAAGGAAACTTGCGTACATAGCGATCTTATCTCTGTGAGCCGAGAAGCGTTGTTCCTCAATTTCCTTGATGTGTTATGAAAATTTTCGGCAAATCTCACTTACAGGCACGTAACTAAGTCGTTCCGAACGAAGGAAACTTGCGTACATAGCGATCTTAGCTCTGTGTGCCGAGAATCGTTGTTCCTCAATTTCCTTGATGTGTTATGAAAATATTCGGCAAATCTCGCTTTCAGGCTCGTAACTAAGTCGTTCCGAACGAAGGAAACTTGCGTACATAGCGATCTTAGCTCTGTGTGCCGAGAAGCGTTGTTCCTCTATTTCCTTGATGTGTTATGAAAATTTTCGGCAAATCTCACTTACAGGCACGTAACTAAGTCGTTCCGAACGAAGGAAACTTGCGTACATAGCGATCTTATCTCTGTGAGCCGAGAAGCGTTGTTCCTCAATTTCCTTGATGTGTTATAAAAATTTTCGGCAAATCTCACTTACAGGCACGTAACTAAGTCGTTCCGAACGAAGGAAACTTGCGTACATAGCGATCTTATCTCTGTGAGCCGAGAAGCGTTGTTCCTCAATTTCCTTGATGTGTTATAAAAATTTTCGGCAAATCTCACTTACAGGCACGTAACTAAGTCGTTCCGAACGAAGGAAACTTGCGTACATAGCGATCTTATCTCTGTGAGCCGAGAAGCGTTGTTCCTCAATTTCCTTGATGTGTTATGAAAATTTTCGGCAAATCTCACTTACAGGCACGTAACTAAGTCGTTCCGAACGAAGGAAACTTGCGTACACAGCGATCTTTATCTCTGTGAGCCGAGAAGCGTTGTTCCTCAATTTCCTTGATGTGTTATGAAAATTTTCGGCAAATCTCACTTACAGAAACGTAACTAAGTCGTTCCGAACGAAGGAAACTTGCGTACATAGCGATCTTATCTCTGTGAGCCGAGAAGCGTTGTTCCTCAATTTCCTTGATGTGTTATGAAAATTTTCGGCAAATCTCACTTACAGGCACGTAACTAAGTCGTTCCGAACGAAGGAAACTTGCGTACATAGCGATCTTATCTCTGTGAGCCGAGAAGCGTTGTTCCTCAATTTCCTTGATGTGTTATGAAAAATTTTCGGCAAATCTCACTTACAGGCACGTAACTAAGTCGTTCCGAACGAAGGAAACTTGCGTACATAGCGATCTTATCTCTGTGAGCCGAGAAGCGTTGTTCCTCAATTTCCTTGATGTGTTATGAAAATTTCGGCAAATCTCACTTACAGGCACGTAACTAAGTCGTTCCGAACGAAGGAAACTTGCGTACATAGCGATCTTATCTCTGTGAGCCGAGAAGCGTTGTTCCTCAATTTCCTTGATGTGTTATGAAAATTTTCGGCAAATCTCACTTACAGGAAACGTAACTAAGTCGTTCCGAACGAAGGAAACTTGCGTACATAGCGATCTTATCTCTGTGAGCCGAGAAGCGTTGTTCCTCAATTTCCTTGATGTGTTAAAATTTTCGGCAAATCTCACTTACAGGCACGTAACTAAGTCGTTCCGAACGAAGGAAACTTGCGTACATAGCGATCTTATCTCTGTGAGCCGAGAAGCGTTGTTCCTCAATTTCCTTGATGTGTTATGAAAATTTTCGGCAAATCTCACTTACAGGCACGTAACTAAGTCGTTCCGAACGAAGGAAACTTGCGTACATAGCGATCTTATCTCTGTGAGCCGAGAAGCGTTGTTCCTCAATTTCCTTGATGTGTTATGAAAATTTTCGGCAAATCTCACTTACAGGCACGTAACTAAGTCGTTCCGAACGAAGGAAACTTGCGTACATAGCGATCTTATCTCTGTGAGCCGAGAAGCGTTGTTCCTCAATTTCCTTGATGTGTTATGAAAATTTTCGGCAAATCTCACTTACAGGCACGTAACTAAGTCGTTCCGAACGAAGGAAACTTGCGTACATAGCGATCTTATCTCTGTGAGCCGAGAAGCGTTGTTCCTCAATTTCCTTGATGTGTTATGAAAATTTTCGGCAAATCTCACTTACAGGCACGTAACTAAGTCGTTCCGAACGAAGGAAACTTGCGTACATAGCGATCTTATCTCTGTGAGCCGAGAAGCGTTGTTCCTCAATTTCCTTGATGTGTTATGAAAATTTTCGGCAAATTTCACTTACAGGCACGTAACTAAGTCGTTCCGAACGAAGGAAACTTGCGTACATAGCGATCTTATCTCTGTGAGCCGAGAAGCGTTGTTCCTCAATTTCCTTGATGTGTTATAAAAATTTTCTGAAAATTTTCGGCAAATCTCACTTACGGAAACGTAACTAAGTCGTTCCGAACGAAGGAAACTTGCGTACATAGCGATCTTATCTCTGTGAGCCGAGAAGCGTTGTTCCTCAATTTCCTTGATGTGTTATAAAAATTTTCGGCAAGTCTCACTTACAGGCACGTAACTAAGTCGTTCCGAACGAAGGAAACTTGCGTACATAGCGATCTTATCTTTGTGAGCCGAGAAGCGTCGTTCCTCAATTTCCTTGATGTGTTATGAAAATTTTCGGCAAATCTCACTTACAGGCACGTAACTAAGTCGTTCCGAACGAAGGAAACTTGCGTACATAGCGATCTTATCTCTGTGAGCCGAGAAGCGTTGTTCCTCAATTTCCTTGATGTGTTATGAAAATTTTCGGCAAATCTCACTTACAGAAACGTAACTAAGTCGTTCCGAACGAAGGAAACTTGCGTACATAGCGATCTTATCTCTGTGAGCCGAGAAGCGTTGTTCCTCAATTTCCTTGATGTGTTATGAAAATTTTCGGCAAATCTCACTTACAGGCACGTAACTAAGTCGTTCCGAACGAAGGAAACTTGCGTACATAGCGATCTTATCTCTGTGAGCCGAGAAGCGTTGTTCCTCAATTTCCTTGATGTGTTATGAAAATTTTCGGCAAATCTCACTTACAGGCACGTAACTAAGTCGTTCCGAACGAAGGAAACTTGCGTACATAGCGATCTTATCTCTGTGAGCCGAGAAGCGTTGTTCCTCAATTTCCTTGATGTGTTATGAAAATATTCGGCAAATCTCACTTACAGGAACGTAACTAAGTCGTTCCGAATGATGGAAACTTGTGTGCACTTCCATCTTAGCTTTGTGAGCCGTGAAGCGTTGATCCTCAATTTCCTTGATGTGTTATGAAAATATTCGGCAAGTCTCACTTACAGGCACGTAACTAAGTCGTTCCGAACGAAGGAAACTTGCGTACATAGCGATTTTATCTCTGTGAGCCAGGAAGCGTTGTTCCTCAATTTCCTTGATGTGTTATAAAAATTTTCGGCAAATCTCACTTACAGGCACGTAACTAAGTCGTTCCGAACGAAGGAAACTTGCGTACATAGCGATCTTATCTCTGTGAGCCGAGAAGCGTTGTTCCTCAATTTCCTTGATGTGTTATGAAAATTTTCGGCAAATCTCACTTACAGGAAACGTAACTAAGTCGTTCCGAACGAAGGAAACTTGCGTACATAGCGATCTTATCTCTGTGAGCCGAGAAGCGTTGTTCCTCAATTTCCTTGATGTGTTATGAAAATTTTCGGCAAATCTCACTTACAGGCACGTAACTAAGTCGTTCCGAACGAAGGAAACTTGCGTACATAGCGATCTTATCTCTGTGAGCCGAGAAGCGTTGTTCCTCAATTTCCTTGATGTGTTATGAAAATTTTCGGCAAATCTCACTTACAGGAACGTAACTAAGTCGTTCCGAACGAAGGAAACTTGCGTACATAGCGATCTTATCTCTGTGAGCCGAGAAGCGTTGTTCCTCAATTTCCTTGATGTGTTATGAAAATTTTCGGCAAATCTCACTTACAGGCACGTAACTAAGTCGTTCCGAATGAAGGAAACTTGCGTACATAGCGATCTTATCTCTGTGAGCCGAGAAGCGTTGTTCCTCAATTTCCTTGATGTGTTATGAAAATTTTCGGCAAATCTCACTTACAGGAACGTAACTAAGTCGTTCCGAACGAAGGAAACTTTCGTACATAGCGATCTTATCTCTGTGAGCCGAGAAGCGTTGTTCCTCAATTTCCTTGATGTGTTATGAAAATTTTCGGCAAATCTCACTTACAGGCACGTAACTAAGTCGTTCCGAACGAAGGAAACTTGCGTACATAGCGATCTTATCTCTGTGAGCCGAGAAGAGCGTTGTTCCTCAATTTCCTTGATGTGTTATAAAAAATTTTCGGCAAATCTCACTTACAGGCACGTAACTAAGTCGTTCCGAACGAAGGAAACTTGCGTACATAGCGATCTTATCTCTGTGAGCCGAGAAGCGTTGTTCCTCAATTTCCTTGATGTGTTATGAAAATTTTCGGCAAATCTCACTTACAGGCACGTAACTAAGTCGTTCCGAACGAAGGAAACTTGCGTACATAGCGATCTTATCTCTCTGTGAGCCGAGAAGCGTTGTTCCTCAATTTCCTTGATGTGTTATGAAAAAATTTTCGGCAAATCTCACTTACAGGCACGTAACTAAGTCGTTCCGAACGAAGGAAACTTGCGTACATAGCGATCTTATCTCTGTGAGCCGAGAAGCGTTGTTCCTCAATTTCCTTGATGTGTTATGAAAATTTTCGGCAAATCTCACTTACAGAAACGTAACTAAGTCGTTCCGAACGAAGGAAACTTGCGTACATAGCGATCTTATCTCTGTGAGCCGAGAAGCGTTGTTCCTCAATTTCCTTGATGTGTTATGAAAATTTTCGGCAAATCTCACTTACACGGAAACGTAACTAAGTCGTTCCGAACGAAGGAAACTTGCGTACATAGCGATCTTATCTCTGTGAGCCGAGAAGCGTTGTTCCTCAATTTCCTTGATGTGTTATGAAAATTTTCGGCAAATCTCACTTACAGGCACGTAACTAAGTCGTTCCGAACGAAGGAAACTTGCGTACATAGCGATCTTATCTCTGTGAGCCGAGAAGCGTTGTTCCTCAATTTCCTTGATGTGTTATGAAAATTTTCGGCAAATCTCACTTACAGGCACGTAACTAAGTCGTTCCGAACGAAGGAAACTTGCGTACATAGCGATCTTATCTCTGTGAGCCGAGAAGCGTTGTTCCTCAATTTCCTTGATGTGTTATGAAAATTTTCGGCAAATCTCACTTACAGGCACGTAACTAAGTCGTTCCGAACGAAGGAAACTTGCGTACATAGCGATCTTATCTCTGTGAGCCGAGAAGCGTTGTTCCTCAATTTCCTTGATGTGTTATGAAAATTTTCGGCAAATCTCACTTACAGGCACGTAACTAAGTCGTTCCGAACGAAGGAAACTTGCGTACATAGCGATCTTATCTCTGTGAGCCGAGAAGCGTTGTTCCTCAATTTCCTTGATGTGTTATGAAAATTTTCGGCAAATCTCACTTACAGGCACGTAACTAAGTCGTTCCGAACGAAGGAAACTTGCGTACATAGCGATCTTATCTCTGTGAGCCGAGAAGCGTTGTTCCTCAATTTCCTTGATGTGTTATGAAAATTTTCGGCAAATCTCACTTACAGGCACGTAACTAAGTCGTTCCGAACGAAGGAAACTTGCGTACATAGCGATCTTATCTCTGTGAGCCGAGAAGCGTTGTTCCTCAATTTCCTTGATGTGTTATGAAAATTTTCGGCAAATCTCACTTACAGGCACGTAACTAAGTCGTTCCGAACGAAGGAAACTTGCGTACATAGCGATCTTATCTCTGTGAGCCGAGAAGCGTTGTTCCTCATTTTTCCTTGATGTGTTATGAAAATTTTCGGCAAATCTCACTTACAGGCACGTAACTAAGTCGTTCCGAACGAAGGAGACATGCGTACATAGCGATCTTATCTCTGTGAGTCGAGAAGCGTTGTTCCACCATTTCCTTGATGTGTTATGAAAATTTTCGGCAAATTTGCTTACAGGCACGTAACTAAGTCGTCCCGAACGAAGGAAACTTGCGTACATAGCGATCTTATCTCTCTGTGACGAGAAGCGTTGTTCCTCAATTTTCTTGATGTGTTATAAAAATTTTCGGCAAATCTCGCTTACAGGCACGTAACTAAGTCGTTCCGAACGAAGGAAACTTGCGTACATAGCGATCTTATCTCTGTGAGCCGAGAAGCGTTGTTCCTCAATTTCCTTGATGTGTTATGAAAATTTTCGGCAAATCTCACTCTACAGGCACGTAACTAAGTCGTTCCGAACGAAGGAAACTTGCGTACATAGCGATCTTATCTCTGTGAGCCGAGAAGCGTTGTTCCTCAATTTCCTTGATGTGTTATAAAAATTTTCGGCAAATCTCACTTACAGAAACGTAACTAAGTCGTTCCGAACGAAGGAAACTTGCGTACATAGCGATCTTATCTCTGTGAGCCGAGAAGCGTTGTTCCTCAATTTCCTTGATGTGTTATGAAAATTTTCGGCAAATCTCACTTACAGGCGCGTAACTAAGTCGTTCCGAACGAAGGAAACTTGCGTACATAGCGATCTTATCTCTGTGAGCCGAGAAGCGTTGTTCCTCAATTTCCTTGATGTGTTATGAAAATTTTCGGCAAATCTCACTTACAGGCACTTAACTAAGTCGTTCCGAACGAAGGAAACTTGCGTACATAGCGATCTTATCTCTGTGAGCCGAGAAGCGTTGTTCCTCAATTTCCTTGATGTGTTATGAAAATTTTCGGCAAATCTCACTTACAGACACGTAACTAAGTCGTTCCGAACGAAGGAAACTTGCGTACATAGCGATCTTATCTCTGTGAGCCGAGAAGCGTTGTTCCTCAATTTCCTTGATGTGTTATGAAAATTTTCGGCAAATCTCACTTACAGGAACGTAACTAAGTCGTTCCGAACGAAGGAAACTTGCGTACATAGCGATCTTATCTCTGTGAGCCGAGAAGCGTTGTTCCTCAATTTCCTTGATGTGTTATAAAAATTTTCGGCAAATCTCACTTACAGGAAACGTAACTAAGTCGTTCCGAACGAAGGAAACTTGCGTACATAGCGATCTTATCTCTGTGAGCCGAGAAGCGTTGTTCCTCAATTTCCTTGATGTGTTATGAAAATTTTCGGCAAATCTCACTTACAGTCACGTAACTAAGTCGTTCTAAACGAAGGAAACTTGCGTACATAGCGATCTTATCTCTGTGAGCCGGGAAGCGTTGTTCCTCAATTTCCTTGATGTGTTATATAAAAATTTTCGTCAAATCTCACAAGTTTCCTTCGTTTAGAACGACTTAGTTACGTGACTGTAAGTGAGATTTGCCGAAAATTTTCATAACACATCAAGGAAATTGAGGAACAACGCTTCTCGGCTCACAGAGATAAGATCGCTATGTACGCAAGTTTCCTTCGTTCGGAACGACTTAGTTACGTGCCTGTAAGTGAGATTTGCCGAAAATTTTCATAACACATCAAGGAAATTGAGGAACAACGCTTCTCGGCTCACAGAGATAAGATCGCTATGTACGCAAGTTTCCTTCGTTCGGAACGACTTAGTTACGTGCCTGTAAGTGAGATTTGCCGAAAATTTTCATAACACATCAAGGAAATTGAGGAACAACGCTTCTCGGCTCACAGAGATAAGATCGCTATGTACGCAAGTTTCCTTCGTTCGGAACGACTTAGTTACGTTCCTGTAAGTGAGATTTGCCGAAAATTTTCATAACACATCAAGGAATTAGAGGAACAACGCTTCTCGGCTCACAGAGATAAGATCGCTATGTACGCAAGTTTCCTTCGTTCGGAACGACTTAGTTACGTTTCTGTAAGTGAGATTTGCCGAAAATTTTCATAACACATCAAGGAAATTGAGGAACAACGCTTCTCGGCTCACAGAGATAAGATCGCTATGTACGCAAGTTTCCTTCGTTCGGAACGACTTAGTTACGTTTCCTGTAAGTGAGATTTGCCGAAAATTTTCATAACACATCAAGGAAATTGAGGAACAACGCTTCTCGGCACACAGAGATAAGATCGCTATGTACGCAAGTTTCCTTCGTTCGGAACGACTTAGTTACGTGCCTGTAAGTGAGATTTGCCGAAAAATTTTATAACACATCAAGGAAATTGAGGAACAACGCTTCTCGGCTCACAGAGATAAGATCGCTATGTACGCAAGTTTCCTTCGTTCGGAACGACTTAGTTACGTGCCTGTAAGTGAGATTTGCCGAAAATTTTCATAACACATCAAGGAAATTGAGGAACAACGCTTCTCGGCTCACAGAGATAAGATCGCTATGTACGCAAGTTTCCTTCGTTCGGAACGACTTAGTTACGTGCCTGTAAGTGAGATTTGCCGAAAATTTTCATAACACATCAAGGAAATTGAGGAACAACGCTTCTCGGCTCACAGAGATAAGATCGCTATGTACGCAAGTTTCCTTCGTTCGGAACGACTTAGTTACGTGCCTGTAAGTGAGATTTGCCGAAAATTTTCATAACACATCAAGGAAATTGAGGAACAACGCTTCTCGGCTCACAGAGATAAGATCGCTATGTACGCAAGTTTCCTTCGTTCGGAACGACTTAGTTACGTGCCTGTAAGTGAGATTTGCCGAAAATTTTTTCATAACACATCAAGGAAATTGAGGAACAACGCTTCTCGGCTCACAGAGATAAGATCGCTATGTACGCAAGTTTCCTTCGTTCGGAACGACTTAGTTACGTGCCTGTAAGTGAGATTTGCCGAAAATTTTCATAACACATCAAGGAAATTGAGGAACAACGCTTCTCGGCTCACAGAGATAAGATCGCTATGTACGCAAGTTTCCTTCGTTCGGAACGACTTAGTTACGTGCCTGTAAGTGAGATTTGCCGAAAATTTTCATAACACATCAAGGAAATTGAGGAACAACGCTTCTCGGCTCACAGAGATAAGATCGCTATGTACGCAAGTTTCCTTCGTTCGGAACGACTTAGTTACGTGCCTGTAAGTGAGATTTGCCGAAAATTTTCATAACACATCAAGGAAATTGAGGAACAACGCTTCTCGGCTCACAGAGATAAGATCGCTATGTACGCAAGTTTCCTTCGTTCGGAACGACTTAGTTACGTGCCTGTAAGTGAGATTTGCCGAAAATTTTCATAACACATCAAGGAAATTGAGGAACAACGCTTCTCGGCTCACAGAGATAAGATCGCTATGTACGCAAGTTTCCTTCGTTCGGAACGACTTAGTTACGTTCCATGTAAGTGAGATTTGCCGAAAATTTTCATAACACATCAAGGAAATTGAGGAACAACGCTTCTCGGCTCACAGAGATAAGATCGCTATGTACGCAAGTTTCCTTCGTTCGGAACGACTTAGTTACGTTCCTGTAAGTGAGATTTGCCGAAAATTTTCATAACACATCAAGGAAATTGAGGAACAACGCTTCTCGGCTCACAGAGATAAGATCGCTATGTACGCAAGTTTCCTTCGTTCGGAACGACTTAGTTACGTTCCTGTAAGTGAGATTTGCCGAAAATTTTCATAACACATCAAGGAAATTGAGGAACAACGCTTCTCGGCTCACAGAGATAAGATCGCTATGTACGCAAGTTTCCTTCGTTCGGAACGACTTAGTTACGTGCCTGTAAGTGAGATTTGCCGAAAATTTTCATAACACATCAAGGAAATTGAGGAACAACGCTTCTCGGCTCACAGAGATAAGATCGCTATGTACGCAAGTTTCCTTCGTTCGGAACGACTTAGTTACGTGCCTGTAAGTGAGATTTGCCGAAAATTTTCATAACACATCAAGGAAATTGAGGAACAACGCTTCTCGGCTCACAGAGATAAGATCGCTATGTACGCAAGTTTCCTTCGTTCGGAACGACTTAGTTACGTGCCTGTAAGTGAGATTTGCCGAAAATTTTCATAACACATCAAGGAAATTGAGGAACAACGCTTCTCGGCTCACAGAGATAAGATCGCTATGTACGCAAGTTTCCTTCGTTCGGAACGACTTAGTTACGTGCCTGTAAGTGAGATTTGCCGAAAATTTTCATAACACATCAAGGAAATTGAGGAACAACGCTTCTCGGCTCACAGAGATAAGATCGCTATGTACGCAAGTTTCCTTCGTTCGGAACGACTTAGTTACGTGCCTGTAAGTGAGATTTGCCGAAAATTTTCATAACACATCAAGGAAATTGAGGAACAACGCTTCTCGGCTCACAGAGATAAGATCGCTATGTACGCAAGTTTCCTTCGTTCGGAACGACTTAGTTACGTGCCTGTAAGTGAGATTTGCCGAAAATTTTCATAACACATCAAGGAAATTGAGGAACAACGCTTCTCGGCTCACAGAGATAAGATCGCTATGTACGCAAGTTTCCTTCGTTCGGAACGACTTAGTTACGTGCCTGTAAGTGAGATTTGCCGAAAATTTTTATAACACATCAAGGAAATTGAGGAACAACGCTTCTCGGCTCACAGAGATAAGATCGCTATGTACGCAAGTTTCCTTCGTTCGGAACGACTTAGTTACGTTTCCGTAAGTGAGATTTGCCGAAAATTTTCATAACACATCAAGGAAATTGAGGAACAACGCTTCTCGGCTCACAGAGATAAGATCGCTATGTACGCAAGTTTCCTTCGTTCGGAACGACTTAATTACGTTCCTGTAAGTGAGATTTGCCGAAAATTTTCATAACACATCAAGGAAATTGAGGAACGACGCTTCTCGGCTC
>CAJQTV010000495.1:0-63697 GCA_907163055.1 Formica aquilonia x Formica polyctena
TATCATGAACCTATCATCATTGTCTCTGTCACGCCAGAATCCAAACGTTTCACCATAAAGATGGTTTTTATATTTATTCCATAAGGGGCCCCCTTCTTCTTTAATTCTTGGTGACATTGGAAAAGTTGATTTTTTATGTGAATGGCTCGAGCTAACAGATGGTGCCGCATCCAAGGGGTGCTCAAAGGTCTCTTCAAATACTTCATCACTATCGTCAGTCTCTGTATAACCTTTAAGGAGTTTTATTATTTCTTCAAGTTTAGTATCTTGATAAGGTTGTACATCTGCGGTGTCTTTCGGACTAAGCGTCCCTTGGACTAAGCATTCTTCAGACTTAGCGTCCTTTGGACTTAGTCTTTCAGACGCCTTTTCGGTGTCTTTCAGGTGCCTTTCAGGTGTAGATTTTAGACTTGAGTCCAGTTTATCAATCAATATGTTAATTTCTTTATTCATTTCATCCAGTCTAGAAGTTATTGGTTTATTTTTTTCCTCTAAATCTATACTTTTTTTAGTATTTAAATTTCTTGCATTTTGAAATGTTTTTCTTAATTCATTTTGCTTCTTTTCTATTTCAGCTAGTTCTTGTGGAGTTGTACCCATCATTTCATATGTAGTTTTAAATGATTTATTTCCAAAATTAAAACCTGTTTTCATTTTAAAAACTGGAGATTTGCATTCAAGAATGGGAGGTTTGTTAAGTGGTTTTAACATCTTATGAGTACAGTCTGTATTTAACATCTTATGTGTACAGTCTGTATTTAACGGTTTTGTATTTAACGGTTTTGTATTTGACGACGATGGTGAAGCATTCAACAATTCTGAATCAGTATTTAACAGTTGTCCTTTGTCGAAGAACTGAAGGTTTGTCTCAAGAACCGAAGGTTTGTCTGATACATTACGTAAATTTCTTCCCATTTATAATAATACTATTAATTCATTATTTTTTTGAAAAAAATATTTATCATTTTTTGTTTTATTAATTCCCAAAAATCCATGTGGTTCTGACCAAGCTTTTTTACAGTACTTACAAAACTCTTCATATGTTAATTCAGAAGCCAATTCTTCATGTATTTTTCTGAGATTATCTTCAAACTCATTAATAATAAACCACAGATTTGAATTTTTTCTAATTATAGGATTTATTTTAGTGTATTTATGATATAATCCAAGAATACTAATATTTTTATGCCTTCCTTCACAATAATATCTTATTATTTTACTTTGATCTTTCAGCATTCCATCATCGAAAATTACTGAACTATTTGCTGCACATTCTTCTACCGGTAAAAATTTTTTCCCAATTACCCTCAAATAAATAATCAATATCATATTTATCTTTTTCCAACTCTTTCTCTAATCCTACATAAGTAGGTTGGTCTATAGATGGACTATAAACATATAATTGCCTATATGGTAGCCATTTGTTTGCGACAAAGTTAGTAGATAAAAATGTTTTTCCACTACTCGATTCTCCTAAAATTATACCACGTACTACATCTGGAAAGAATCCACCACCTCTTTTATATTTATCTATAAAATTAAAATGTTTCATTTTTAGATGATGTTTAGACATTTATTAATAATAAATGAAAGAGTATTTAAAAAAACGAATGTATGTTTATCGAAAAAGTTATAAGTATTTTTTTAAATGTAAAATTGGTATATCATTTAGTAAAGCAATATTTGCGACATCAAGTTTATCAGATATTGCTGTTACACCATTATTTGCAATAAGTGCCATATCTGTTATAATTGAAATATTAGATAATGAATTCAAAACATCATTAAAATTAATGGATAGGGTTGAAGAATATAAATTGTCATTTAATTTTTATTGTGAGTTATTACATTTATTTGAGGCTCGACAAATATCTGAAAAAGAAATTCACTTACGTGAAAAAGATTTTATTAAAAATTTGAAATACTTTCCACGTTAAAAGTACTTAAAACAAATGAAGCTAAATGGTTATTCTGTAATAAATGACCGTTAGTAAAAACGATATTATTGATGAATTACACAAACCGGCAAGGAGAAATTATCCAAGAAGATCTACTATTACATTAGGAATTGATGATCTTTGACAGTCTGATCTTGTTGAAATGGATTCGGGTAACTTAAAGGGAATATCCAAAATAAATAAGGGATATAAATATTTATTAACAATTATTGATACTTTTTCCAAATTTGCTTGGGCAATTCCTGTTAAAAATAAAACTGGAGAAAGCGTATCAAAGGCAATGAGTGTTTGTTTTAAAAACCTATCTCAAGGGGTTGACCTGAACTCACAGCATAAACCACCCAAAAATCTACAAACTGATAATGGGAAAGAATTTTATAATAAAAATTTTTAAAAACTCATGGAACAAAATAAAATTAATCATTATTCGATATATAGTGATAAAAAAGCTGCAATTGTTGAAAGATTTAATAGATCACTCAAAGAATTAATGTGGAAACAATTCAGTATACAAGGTAATTACAGGTGGGTTGATATATTACCAAATTTGCTGAATATTTATAACAATAGAAAGCATAGAACTATAGGAATGACACCATGTGAAGCGTCAAGCCGTCTTGACAAGCCCCAAAGGGTCGCGTCTGAAAGACTAAGTCCGAAGGATGCGTCCAAAATACACTTGAAGATACGATTCAAAGTTGGTGATTATGTAAGGATTAATAAATTAAAGCATATGTTTGAAAAAGGATATACGCCTAATTGGTCAACTGAAATATTTGTAATAGATAAAGTTTTTAAAAACATACCTCCATATTATCATATTAAAGATATGAAAGGTGAAGAGATTAAAGGAACTTTTTATGAACAAGAACTACAAAAAACTAAAATTCCAACTAACATCTATTTAGTTGAAAAAATATTAAAAAAAAGGAAATAAAGTTTATGTTAAATGGCTAGGCTTTGATAATACACATAACCAATGGATAAATAAGAAAGATCTAATCACTTCGTAAGCGTCCTCCCGACTTAGCGTCCCATGGATTTGTATTATAATTGGTCTTGTTTCAGAGTTTAACACTCTTGGAATTTAGGATTTCTGTTAAGAGGATGTCGGACTGTCCTGTTTTACCGGCCATAATAATTATATTTTTGTACACCGAAATTTTTTTATTGGTTACATGAAATGAGAAATCCTTTTCCACGATTAAAGTATATACATCAACAAAGTGGGAACCTTGCGCTTTTATGTTAAAAACGAAGAAAAGTTAAAAAATTACAGTTTTTTTATCGGCTTCTTGCGTCAGGTCGTAACAATATTTGCTTAATATAAAAGTTGTGCAGTTTGTACGTACAAAATCAAATAGGTTCCCACTCGGAAATGCATGAAAGAATATAAGTGAACGTTTAAAAATGTATTTAGAAGCCTAGTAAAAAAGATTTTTGTTTATAAAACTTTCGTGCATATGTGTGTGTGCGAGATCGAGGCTCAAGAGTAAAACAGAGCAGTAAATTAGTTGCGTGATGTCGCGATAGACAGAGCTGCAATCGTACATGACAAACACAGACATAATCGTACTATCTTCGTCTCTTTCATGCGTGAGAGAGTAATATACATGTACGCACTAACATTATTGCAGTATCTTTTTTCTCTCAATCATACGCTCTGTCACGCTCTGTCTCTTTCTAATCGCTCGCTCGCTATGTACTACGTATCGCTTAGCTTCATGCTCCTCGCATATTCACTTACGCGTTCACTCGCGCTTTTCTCTCTCTCTCTCTCTCTCTCTCTCTCTCTCTCTCTCTCTCTCTGCTCGTTCATTATTGTATTCTTTTATTCCCATTATTATATTCTTTTATTTGCTCAACTTTTATTCTTTCTATTCTCGTCTCCTTACATAAAAATAAATAAATGTATTTATTTATTTTTATTTTATACAGCATAAATGAGATATACAATACGTTATTTTCTTTTTTTATTTCACTATATGTAGTTATACAATACATAATTACGTTTCACTTTAGTTAAATACAACATGCACATACAAAAATACACACGCACACGCACACATACATAATAGTTTTTTTATTTATAAAATATACAATATCTTATTTATGCTTTATAAAATAAAGATGAATAAATTAATTTATTATCATATAGGAAAACAAGAATAGAAAGAATAAAAGTCGAACAAATAAAAGATTATAATAATGGGAATGAAAGAATACAATAAAGAACAAGCAGAGAAAGAGAGAGAGAGAGAGAACGAATGAGGAGCAAGCGAGATAGCTAACATGGAAGACTTCCGAAGTCTCGCTCGCGAGGCTCGCTTTATCTATAATCTCTCGCGTTATATACCGTTACTGTAAAATTTTTGTTTTTCGCGCTTATTGATCCGAAAATAATTACAATGAATTCATGATATTTTACCAATTAAAATAAAACGAAACACGAAATCGGATAATTTCTAATCAATTATATAATTAAAATTATGATTACTTATTTCATTAAAAATAATCCGATTTATGTCATATTTAGTGTCATTTTAATCGCAAAAATGTAATTAATCCATTACAATTATTTTCAGATATATAAAATGCGAAATACAGAGATTTTATTTTCTATAATAAGATGACATATACACGTCAAAGATTACAGATAAAGGGAGCCTGGCGAGCGAGACTTCGGAATACTTTGATGTTTGTCAACTCGCTTGCTCCTTCATTCTTTCTTGCTCTCGCTTTTGTCGATTCTATAGCATCGGGGATCTTTCCTTATGTACAAAATATAAACATTTTACAAAATGAAAACTGAAACTTACATTTTGGATGTTATTAATATGAATATAATTATAATGGATTAATGAGATTCTTGCGATAAAAATGATACTAAACACGACATAAATCGTATAATTTTTAATGAAATAAGTAATCATGATTACATATAATACATAATTGATTAAAAATAATCTAATTTATGTTATGTTTGGTATTATTTTAATCGCAAGAAACTCATTAATCCATTATATTTATATTTATACTAATAAAATCCAAAATGTAATGTTTCAGTTTTTATTTTGTAAAATGTTTATATTTTGTACATAAGGAAAGATCCCCGATGCTATAGAATCGACAAAAGCGAGAGCAAGAAAGAATGAAGGAGCAAGCGAGATGACAAACATCAAAGAGTTCCGAAGTCTCGCTCGCCAGGCTCCCTTTATCTGTAACCTTTGACGTGTATATGTCATCTTATTATAGAAAATAAAATCTCTGTATTTCGCATTTTATATATCTGAAAATAATTGTAATGGATTAATTACATTTTTGCGATTAAAATGACACTAAATATGACATAAATCGGATTATTTTTAATGAAATAACTAATCATAATTTTAATTATATAATTGATTAAAAATTATCCGATTTCGTGTTTCGTATTATTTTAATTGGTAAAATATCATGAATTCATTGTAATTATTTTCGGATCAATAAGCGCGAAAAACAAAAATTTTACAGTAACGGTATATAACGCGAGAGATTATAGATACAGCGAGCCTCGCGAGCGAGACTTCGGAAGTCTTTCATGTTAGCTATCTCGCTTGCTCCTCATTCGTTCTCTCTCTCTCTCTCTTTCTCTGTTTGTTCTTTATTGTATTCTTTCATTCCCATTATTATAATCTTTTATTTGTCCGACTTTTATTCTTTCTATTCTTGTTTTCCTATATGATAATAAATTAATTTATTCATCTTTATTTTCTAAAGCATAAATAAGATATTGTATATTTTATAAATAAAAAAAGTATTATGTATGTGTGCGTGTGCGTGTGTATTTTTGTATGTGCATGTTGTATTTAACTAAAGTGGAACGTAATTATGTATTGTATTAACTACATATAGTGAAATAAAAAAAGAAAATAACGTATTGTATATCTCATTTATGCTGTATAAAATAAAAATAAATAAATACATTTATTTATTTTTATGTAAGGAGACGAGAATAGAAAGAATAAAAGTTGAGCAAATAAAAGAATATAATAATGGGAATAAAGAATACAATAATGAACGAGCAGAGAGAGAGAGAGAGAGAGAGAGAGAGAGAGAAAGAGAGAGAGAGAGAGAGAGAGAGAGAAGCGCGAGTAAACGCGTAAGCGAATATGCTAGAAGAATAAAGCTAAGCGATATGCAGTACGTAGTAAGCGAACGATTAGAAAGAGAGATACAGAGAGAAACAAAGTAAGTGTATGATCGAAAGAAAAAAGATATTAGAAATTGCGATATCTTAGTGCGTACATGTATATTACTCTCCCACGCATGAATTAAAGTTTGGTAATTTATCAATTAATTATTGTATTATATATAGAGTAAGTGAAACTTTAAATGCTCGGTTATCAATTGATAGACGCATGAATCACAGGCGATCATCTAAATCATAAGTTGTAAAGTGAAAGCTATTACATTTTAGAAAATACTGCTTAAAAATAAATTGATAAAAATTTATGTTATTTAATATTTCCAGAATTATTCCATTGCAAAATTTAAATTTTGAAATTTTAAGGGACACCTTGTATATAGCATATAATGTGTAATATACAAAAATAATACAATTATTATTAATTATACAGAATAATCCATATAATTAATTTTATATAATGTTTTCGTTAAATATAAATAATGTTTTTATGTATAAAATTAGTTTAGCAATATAAAAACAATGTTTTTATTCGGTTGTACAATATTCATTTATTAAGATAAACATTTATAAAGATGTGCATTAGTTTTCATTTTCATCATAACGCGATATCTATAGCAGTCAGTACGTAAGTATGTACGTATCGGGCAGTAAGTCGGCTGTACGCACACACACATGCAAACAGACGAACGCGATCATATCAGTGCGCGGCAGCTCAGTCTCAGTTTGTCGCGTGTGTTTTGTACATACGCGTAACAAGAGATTATCGCGCGCTCAACCGTTATAACGCGTTATAACACGTTGAAGTCAAAAAACTGTGTTTTTGTGTTTTTAATTTTTAATATATAGTGTGTCCACATAATGGGACAAAAATATAATGATAAACGCTTGCCTCTCTCTGTCCGAAGACTTTCCTTAAAAAGAATAAGGGTCAAGAGGTTAGTATTATTTATATATAAGGTATATTTACACAGGTTGTCCGAAAATTCGCGCAACACCCTTTAAGGGAAGGTAGAGGGTGTTATTCTGAACAGAAAAGTCCTGTAACATTTTTTTCTATAACGCTTCATAAAGGAGTTATTATTGAGTAAAGTCTGATCAATCAGCGCCGACTTTTAGCCGGGCGCACGTCGGTGAGCCGCGCGCCTGGTAGTGTGCGTGAGCGCTCAGCTGTTACAGCTACAGCGCGGTTCACCGATGTGCGCCCGGTAGTGTGCGCGCGCGCGTGTGTGTACACACAGTGTATATATATATAAGTAATGCCGAATATATAACATAAATCTCCGAAAAATAAGAACGCAGTCTTTTGCTTATTTTGATATTTTATTGAAAATTTATTATATTTGTATTTTATAATAGTAGTTAGTGCTACAGTAGTTAGTTAGCCAGAGGCGGTCAATTCGTGAGCTGGTTGTTTTAAGAATATTTGACACCAAATGCGTTTTGCATGTTCGCTTTGGTTAAAAAATATATGCCAGAGGCGATCAATTCGTGAGCTGGTTGTTATTTCACACTAGATGCGATTTGCATGTGTGTCAAAAATTATATGCCAGAGGCGATCAATTCGTGAGCTGGTTGTTATTTAACACTAGATGCGATTTGCATGTGTGTTAAAAAATATATGCCAGAGGCGATCAGTTCGTGAGCTGGTTGTTATTTCACACTAGATGCGATTTGCATGTGTGTCAAAAATTATATGCCAGAGGCGATCAGTTCGTGAGCTGGTTGTTATTTCACACTAGATGCGATTTGCATGTGTGTCAAAAATTATATGCCAGAGGCGATCAGTTCGTGAGCTGGTTGTTATTTCACACTAGATGCGATTTGCATGTGTGTCAAAAATTATATGCCAAAGGCGATCAATTCGTGAGCTGGTTGTTATTTCACACTAGATGCGATTTGCGTGTGTGTTAAAAAATATATGCCACAGGCGGTCAGTTCGTGAGCTGGTTGTTATTTCACACTAGATGCGATTTGCATGTGTGTCAAAAATTATATGCCAGAGGTGATCAGTTCGTGAGCTGGTTGTTATTTCACACTAGATGCGATTTGCGTGTGTGTTAAAAAATATATGCCAGAGGCGGTCAGTTCGTGAGCTGGTTGTTATTTCACACTAGATGCGATTTGCATGTGTGTTAAAAAATATATGCCAGAGGCGATCAGTTCGTGAGCTGGTTGTTATTTCACACTAGATGCGATTTGCATGTGTGTCAAAAATTATATGCCAGAGGCGATCAGTTCGTGAGCTGGTTGTTATTTCACACTAGATGCGATTTGCATGTGTGTCAAAAATTATATGCCAAAGGCGATCAATTCGTGAGCTGGTTGTTATTTCACACTAGATGCGATTTGCGTGTGTGTTAAAAAATATATGCCACAGGCGGTCAGTTCGTGAGCTGGTTGTTATTTCACACTAGATGCGATTTGCATGTGTGTCAAAAATTATATACCAGAGGTGATCAGTTCGTGAGCTGGTTGTTATTTCACACTAGATGCGATTTGCGTGTGTGTTAAAAAAATATATGCCAGAGGCGGTCAGTTCGTGAGCTGGTTGTTATTTCACACTAGATGCGATTTGCGTGTGTGTTAAAAAATATATGCCAGAGGCGGTCAGTTCGTGAGCTGGTTGTTATTTCACACTAGATGCGATTTGCATGTGTGTCAAAAATTATGTGCCAGAGGCGATCAATTCGTGAGCTGGTTGTTATTTCACACTAGATGCGATTTGCATGTGTGTTAAAAAATATATGCCAGAGGCGATATATTATTCTGTTGCGATCGAGACAAACAATGTATTAGAAATCTTTATTACAAATATATAAACATTTATGTATACGAACAAAAAAAAAGACAATATAATATATATTTGTATAAATAATACATTGTTGTTATATATCCATTGGTTATATCGATTGAAAAAAATTAGCTGCATTGCATAGATCGCAACTTATAGAAAGTTACACGATAATATTCAGAATATATGTATATATATCATACACATACATCTGTATACGTCTATGTACATATTATACATATACATATATATATACACAATTATATATATAACACCTAACCAAATGTTATTCCTCTTGGAAGATATATGGGAAGACACATAGCCCGTATGAACAATGTGAAATTATCTTCAAATATGTGATAAAGGGAGACACGTCTATATTATACTGTTATCTATACGCTTAAATACGCTTAGATATGCGTGCGAGGCAATAGAGCAGTAGAAATACACGATGTTGTCCGAGTTCAACACATTGAACACAATTCTCTTTCAAATATGCATAAAACATGCAGAAATATTAATATTGGTAACAGCGGAACTAAAATTATTGATATTATCGATAATTTCGGTCGGTATTATCGATAATTTTAGTTACGCTTAGATGAGGGCGCTAACCCGTCGGAGTTCGCCCGTCGCTCCGGCATCCTCTTAATATTTGGAAGGTTTTTTTTTTCCAATATTTTGTTAGTTTCTTTCAATATTTTAGAAGTTCTTCTTTTTGTTGCTTTTATGAATGACTTTGGTGTTTTTTTAGCTGATTTTGGTGCAGGAAAAAATGTGAGCCAGAACGTACCCTTTTGTATACTACTGTGATTCCTGCCCAAACCATCACCGAGCCCCCATTAAAAGCTCGAACTGGTGCGACACAGCTACGGTCGAATTTTTCTCCACGTCGACGCCAGACACGAATTCGTCTATCATTGGAGAAAAGACAAAAACGGGACTCGTCTGTGAAAAGGACTCGACTCCACTGCTTCTGAATCCAGTCGACGTGAGCTCGTGCGTATTCCAGACGAACTCGTCGATGAATAGCCGTCAACATTGGCACACGCGATCTGTTTCGTGATCTCAGGCCAGCTTCTCTCAGGCGATTTCGGATGGTCTGATCGCTTACGGGCTGATTTGGAAACAAATGGGCTCTGATGTAGTGAGCACTTGCT
This sequence comes from Formica aquilonia x Formica polyctena, assembly GCA_907163055.1. Classification (NCBI taxonomy): domain Eukaryota; kingdom Metazoa; phylum Arthropoda; class Insecta; order Hymenoptera; family Formicidae; genus Formica; species Formica aquilonia x Formica polyctena. The sequence goes on from CAJQTV010000495.1 coordinate 10,099, forward strand.
ATACGTTCCTTCACAGCCATGTTGACAATGTTACGGTCTTCCCGAATGGATGTTACACGCCTACGACCCTGGCCTTCTCTTAGTTGATAGAGCCTAGTCTCTTGGTAGCGCGCCCCTGGTTTGGGCAGGAATCATCATAACCCAACGCACAAATTTAGTGGTGCTACCTCCAAGCATGACAGCAGTACGATACACTAATGAGATTCTCCGTCCAGAGATTTTACCATTCCGGGAAAGAATTGGAAATCGATTTATCCTAATGCATGATAATGCTCGTCCTCATACCGCTGCGCTGACAAGGGAATTTTTGCAAGACCACGACATCACTGTCCTCGATCACCCAGCGATGAGCCCGGACTTGAATCCCATAGAGCACGTTTGGGATTTGATGGGTCGTCGGTTGAAAGATCGTCCAAGACAGCCAACAACATTAGTCGAACTGGAAAGAATCCTCCAAGAAATCTGGCAGGAAATCCCTCAAGTTGAAATTAGCAGATGCATCAATATGAGGGATAGATTAAATGAAGTGATTAACCAAAGGAGCGGCAACACCTCATTTTAAAAACAATGCGCGCGCGCGTGCGCACACACACAACACACACACACACACGCACATACGCACCAAAGAGGGTTTGGAGTCAGTAAATACCGTGGAAGTGACAAACCATGGGATCCTAATCTTTGCATGTGATGCCCACACACACAACACACAGACACTCGCACCAGAGAGGGTTTGGAGTCAGTAAATATCGTAGAACTGACGAACCATGGGTCCTAATCTCTGTATGTGATACCCACACGCTCACACACTCACACACAAACACACACACACGCACGCACGCACACGTGATGTGCAAAATCCTACCGAGCAACCTCTCCGTAGTGCACATTGGATAACGGGAATGCCGGCGGTATTATCAAAAGTCTTGCAAAATGCAGGAGTGACTATGGAACCCGATAACTCGGCTCCTAGGTACGGTAGAGCAATGTTCTTTGCGCCATTTTAAGGGGTAAGTTTCCCACTTCAAAGCCCATGTGGTGGCATTCTTGGCCCTATCCCTGCTTTTCCCATGGACGGCTACAAAGTCATGAAATTTCCAGAATATTTTCACAATCTGATTTTGGCCCTCACAAACAAAACAGTTCGATGAGGCGAATAATTCAACCCTACCCGTCTTAAAATCGAGGCTTCACTCGTTAAAACGCGCCAAGGATCATTATCCTATGATTCCCCTAAGCTAAGATATGGCTTCTCAAAAATCGGCAAAATTTGCAAGTTTTAAAGCGCTCCCCTAATTGTTTTGCGTAATGTATAAAAAAATGTTTTAAGTAAAATTATTGTAGTTTTTGATATACTTTGTAACTGTATATATATATATATATATATATATATATATATATATATATATGTAACTAGATTTTCTAAAAATATATTAATGATTTAAATACCCCCAGCCCTGTTATTATTTCTTTAACATTTAATTTTTCTATGAATAAAGATTAAGAGCAATTTTATTTCAAATTTATATTTATATATTATATTATAAAAAAATTATTTTTTAAAATTGAATTTTTGCGAAATGAGCGAAAAAATCACTATATGTGTCGCAGCGCTTGCAGCTCTTTGCACCGCGTGACACAAGCGACGCGGTAGGCTCTAATTCTGACGCTTTCAATTCAACTGTCTATGTAATATTTTTGATAAAATTCCCACAAGGTTTGTTTTGTTATTTAACATAACATGCAACTCATTGCTTAGCTATTTGTAAATGACCTAAAAATATTAATTACGCTTTAATTACATTTATATATAAAATCTAAATAAACATTCACACATTTCCAAAACTAAAAGTTACGAATAATTCCAGATCCACAAAATGTTTGTAGATTATATTAGGTGTACAAATAAGTTTCCGCCGTTTGACAAAAGTTGGCGCCACCAGTAAGTTATGGTTAAAATTGTCAGATGTAAAACGTCCTTATCGTAAGATTGGACATCAGTCAATAACATAACCTTAAAATATCAGTGATTTTTTATCAGTATAATATATTCTTTTGTGTGCGAAAATGTCGAGTTTTGAGCCGAATAAGCGTCATTTGCGGGAACTTTTGATTTACTTCTTCAATTTGAAGAAATCTGCAGCTGAGGCGTATCGATTGCTTGTAGAAGCATATGGTGAGGCTGCCTTAAGCGAGAGAAGTTGTCGTGAGTGGTTTCAAAAGTTTAAGAACGGTGAATTTGACATCGAAGACAAAGAACGTAGCGGAAGGCCGAAAGTGTATGAAGACGCGGAATTGGAAGCATTATTGGATCAAGATTCGTGCCAAACGCAAGAAGAACTTGCACTTACATTGGGAGTAACTCAACAAGCAATTTCACATCGGTTGAAATCATTGGGATTGATTCGAAAACAAGGAAATTGGGTTCCATATGAACTGACGCCGAGAAACGTTGAACGCCGATTGTTCACATGTGAAATGCTGCTTGCCAGGCATAAACTAAAGGGTTTTCTGCACCGTATAGTCACTGGTGATGAAAAATGGATCCACTATGATAATCCAAAAAGGAAGAAATCATGGGGACCACCTGGCCATGCTTCAACATCTACAGCTAAGCCAAATATTCATGGAAAAAAAACTCTTGTTATGCATTTGGTGGGATCAGCTTGGTGTCGTGTATTATGAGTTGCTCAAACCGAACGAAACCGTTACTGGGGCTGTCTACCGAACACAATTGATGAGATTGAGTCGAACACTCAAGGAAAAGCGCGCCCACTACTCCAGACACGACAAAGTTATTCTCCTGCATGATAATGCTCGTCCACATGTTGCGGCGCCGGTCAAAACCTATTTGGAAACACTCAATTGGGAAGTTTTACCCCACCCGCCGTATTCACCAGACATTGCTCCTTCTGATTTTCACATGTTTAGATCGATGGCGCATGGCCTGTCTGAGCAACACTTTACATCATATGAAAATACCAAAAATTGGGTCGATTCGTGGATAGCCTCAAAAGATGAAGCATTCTTCCGACGCGGTATCCGTATGCTGCCAGAAAGATGGGAAAAAGTAGTGGCAAGCGATGGACAATACTTCAAATAAAACATTAGGTTCCGTTCTTTCACAATAAATGCCCAATTTTTGATAAAAAACGGCGGAAACTTATTTGTACATCTAATAGAAGTGCTTCGATATGATTTTATCATTTCATTATTCTTTATGCCAATTAAAAATGTATATTTAATGCTGTTGTTTTTATATTTTTGATAGAATGCTCACAAGATTAATTTTGCTATTAACATAAACTCTTTGCGTAGCCATATGTAAATTAACTTAAAAATATTAATTATGCATTAATTACATTTAAATGTAAAATTAAATAAACATTATATACGAATGCGCGTTCGCGAGTATAATTACTAACTTATCGTTTTCGAAAACATGGTCAGCCAAAATCTTCCATAATCATTTTTCAACAATGTATTTATGACAAATATGTTAATTGACGATACATAGATTCATTCAAATGTAAACATTCGCTCAGTTTCGCTAATATAATCTAACTTTGCTCAATATGACATCGATTAGAAGAAATCACTTCTCTTCCTTGCACTATTCCGCGATATTCTTAATAACCACTTCATTACTTTTCTTCTTGTGTTGCACTATTCCGCGATATATAAACATATTTAATAAATCAATAAACGCAAAAAATATTTGATCTCTTTTAGTTATATCATATTATATTCATAGAATACATTTTAGAAGAAATTATATACTGTTAAAATGTATACGTTTATTCAATAGAATAGATGGGTACAGTTCCGAAAACGATAAACCTCCGATTGCGCTGAAATTTTAACCAAAGCTTGTCCTTGACTTGAGTATAAAGCACCTTGAGGGTTTTTTGCCGACGAAGCCCCGTTTGCCCTCTATGCCCCTTCAAAGTTCCAAACATTTTTACTGTATATCACCAAAAATATTGATTTTAGAGAGAAATGTTTCAAACAAAAAATAAAGCTCTTAAAAAACTGAACAAAAAAAGTTATGTACATTTTTTACGTAAACCCATTATTTTGGGTGTTATGTAATAAAATAATAATTTTAACGTTCTCGTGTAAAAATATATTGTACCAATATGTCTAGTTTAATTTTTAAAGATCCAGAATTCGCTATGTTTTGGAAAAAAAAACGAAATAAAGGCTTTCTTTTGGCTGGAACTGAGAGGAGGCTCGCCCTTCGGACGCGGGGTTACTGAGGGCCGCGAATAGACAAACAACACATAACGACAAATATGTATGTAACAAATAACCTGTACTAATAATTATCGTAATGACAATCCACGCTCACACGTTTTAATTTTGTATTGACAGTGCTGAAGATGGTCCAAATAATAGGACCGAAACGTTCAAAATAAAGAAGAAATTTATAATTAAATCAATATGCGCACTATTACCTGCGCCAGGCTCTTAATTAGCCTACTAACCCTTACGTAGTTATTAAATATTAGAGCCTTTCGTTTCATATCTATTAATATATTTCTTTATGAATCAGATCCGATACATTGTATTAACACGATAGCGTTAAAATTATTATTTTATCACGTAACTTCTAAAATAATGGGTTTATGTAAAAAATGTATATAACCTTATTTGTAGAGTTTTTTAAGTGCTTCATTTTTTGTCTAAAACTTTTTTTCGTAAAATCAATATTTTCGGTGATATACAGTAAAAATGTTTGGAACTTTGGGGGGGCATAGGGGGCAAACGGGGCTTCGTCGGGAAAAAACCCTCAAGGTGCTTTATACTCAAATCAAGGACAAGCTTTGGTTAAAATTTCAGCGCAATCGGAGGTTTATCGTTTTCGGAACTTTATCCGAATGGACTTGTGTCATATTCATATTAAATGTATGAATAAGAAACAGGTCCATCTTCTTTGTAATAAAAACAATTTCCTTGCTATTGCTTTCTATATTTTGATATTTATTCATTTACACAATTTATATTATTATTATTGATTATACGGTTTGTATACAGTTTAACTTCTGTATTAAAATTATCTATAAAAATAAGGTAGATAAGTGATTGATACTTAAGATTATTTATAATCTTATATTCAATACTTATATTCATAATAGCGGACATAATAGCGTAATTTTATAAGAATAAAATGCATAATTTTCTCGAAGAATCTATAATATTTTTATAAATGCAAGACTGATTTTATCAAACAAATACTATTTCAAATTACAAACTCTCACAAACTGAACTGCTTCTATGTACTTGGCTAGTTAAGTTGATTTTATATTTAGTTTTGATTTTTGATTTTTTAAATGTTTTTATTTTTTAGAGTTATTTTTTTAGAGGAAAATCATTTTTTAGTTTTTTATTTTTTATGAAAATTATTTTTTAAGGAAAAATTTTTTTAGAAAAATAATTTTTTTTTTAAATTATTTCATTATTAATTACGTTTAGAAATTATTGCGCAAAACTACATATAAACAAGATGTAATAGCCTAAGAACGAAAATAGTTGTAGAAAAATAATCTTAAGATATTATAAGAAAATAATGTACAGAGATGAATAAAAAACAAAAGTTTTAATAACTTTAAGGAGAAATAATAAAAACTATCATAACTTTTAATATTCTTTATAATGCTAGAAATATCAATTGTGTCGCGCGGTGCAAAGAGCTGCAAGCACCTCTATTAAGCTAGCAGGACCAAATCAGCAGAATCAAACTGGACCTATCAGATTATTTAGTACCCATTTTGTACTAATTTGTACCACTAATAATAATTTTGTACCTCGTGCCATTTCCAAAAAAACCGTGGCGCTGCTACCATCAAATTAAGCTAGCAGGACCAAACTAAAACAAAACAAAAAGATAAAAATAAGACCAGAAATCGAAAGGGCTGAATTTGTACTAATTTGTACCACCCAAATAAACTCAATATATTTAGCCCTTATGCTTAAAACAACCCCCAATTGAATTTAGCCCTATTAAGCTCAAAAGTAAAGTACTCTTTCCAATCAGCAGAATCAATCGCTACTTATACACTTGACGCGCCATCATTTGTACCATCAAAATCTAAAGTTTCAGATTTTGTACCCCCGCCGTTCCTTCGAAAACTACCCCTGACCCTTCTCAGTCTCAAGAGTAAAGTACCTTTCGCCACGAGCAGAATCAATCGCTACTTGTACATACGACACGACATAATTTGTACCATCAAAATCTAAAGTTTCAGATTTTCTACCCCCGCCGTTCTTTCGAAAACTACCCCCGACCTCTCTCAGTCTTAAGAGTAAAGTACCTTTCGCCACGAGCAGAATCAATCGCTACTTGTACATACGACACGACATAATTTGTACCATCAAAATCTAAAGTTTCAGATTTTGTACCCCCGCCGTTCCTTCGAAAACTACCCCCGACCCCTCTCAGTTTCAAGAGTAAAGTACCCTTTGCGACGAGCAGAATCAATCGCTACTACGCTAAAGAACCCCGCACTAATCATATGGAAAATCTGTCCCGGTCAAATCAATTGGTTTTTACATATGTTGTAGCTTATGACCTACTGAACAAAAGATGTAATGGGCACAAAGCTCAATAATGGACAGTTATCGAGTTATAACCAGTCAAACATGAAAAATTCGGGCTGCCGAATAGTCAAATCACGGAAGGTATTGATTTTTTTGAAAAATGTTTGAAACAAACATAGTAGAGTTTTACAAAATCTGTTAGTTGGTGACATTATTTGTGAATTTTGAATGACCTTGAAAAGCTCCGTGAACAAAAATCTTTATGTGTCACAGCAGAGATAAGGACCCCACGGTTTGTCACTCCCGTAGTATTTCTTGACTCCAAACCCTCTCTGCTGTGTGTGTATGTGTGTGTGTGTATGTGTGGGGTAATAAAATAAATGATCTTATTGTATATTACTCATTATTTGGATCCTGCTGTGGTGGTCTCTGAGCGGCATCTAATATTGTGTTCAATAATGATGAAGAGGGATAACGAACATTGGGCTGGTGTCGTGCATATCCTAAATACCACAATACGCTGGTTACATGTGCACATGTACCCACAGTCCGTGCGCCTGACTTACAGGTGTAATAATAACCAAAAATCGCCTCCCTCTCATCATCTATATTATCTGCATCTCTTATGTTGTAAGCTATAAATATTTGATGTTTTGTAGCATTACGGAATCGTGAAAACACTCGCACCCTTATGAAACCTTGTTCATCAAACAACGAATCCAATTGAAATTCTTCTTGTGCATCACGCTGCATCTTATCTTGAATATAAGATCTTGCTAGACGAACCTGAAATGTACCAATAGTCAAATCTCGTAAATATTCTAATGTTAGGCGTGGAAAGTCACGTAACTGTCCTTCATGTAAATGTATCCATTGTGCATTTCTATAGCACATCCTTTCTACTTCAACTCGCGCTTGAACAATATTAACCTCTCTAGATTTATCAAGAAGTTCTCTTGCTAATCCTGCATTAGCTTCTTCCATTAAAACTAAAGGATGATATCTATTAATTATAGCACCTGCAATGTTATAAAACTCGCCCAAGTGATGAAGATGAGGCATTATAATTGTATGATCAAAAAGACTTGAACATAGACTTGATATGTCCATTTCTAGTTTCAATTATCCATCTTGTTTTTGTCACCAATCGAGACTCATTAGCTTCTTCAGCGAATAATTGTTTCTGTTGAGGTCCAAGAAAAGCTGGCATTTTATACTCAATGCCTAATTCACGAAGTAATGGCTGAGCATCTCGATATCCACTATCTAATATAAAAATGTCACCATCATGAAACCATCCTCTCATATTGTCCGCATCACGTTGAAATTCATTATTTAATATTCGAGCATCATTGTTACGAGAATCAGAAAAGTAAGGACCCTGAATAGCCAGTATATACCCATCTGGAGCAACTATAAGAGAAGGTTTTATCAGATGTCGACCTTTTTGCATTGAGTATGTTTGTCGTAAAACACGAAAGTTGCTACTTTTATGAGTATAAGAATAAGTCCCGTCAATATAAGCAATTAATTTCGGAATAGCTAGCTCAGAATTATATAATTCGTTTGCAAAAGGTGTTACATGTCTCATTATATACTCTTCTCGAGTTATAGCTTGAAAACCAATATTATCAGGGACAAATCTGTTTACTAAAGACTGCCGAACTTTGAAAATCGTTAAACTCACTGCTTGTCTAGAGGAATACTGAAACAGTACTTTAAGAAATTCGTCAGACAGTCCTTGTCGCAGCTTGCATAAAAAAATTAAAAGATCTTTTTTAGTAACCTTTCTGATACCATGTTCTTGGAATATAGGATCGCAATATATATACAATTCTTGAAACTGTTGTTTTGTAATGGGTGCTATACATTTAAATTCATCCTCTGTAAAACTATTTTCGTTTTCATAACGATTATTATTATTTGCTATATTACGAAGAGCTTTTAAGAAAACTTGCAGTTGCTGACCTTTTATTACATATGGTCTATAAATAAATCGCAAACCTGGCAGCAGTAACTGTAAAATAAATCCGCGATCATCCAAATGTTGGTCACAACAATAAACGTGTTCAGGAATATAAATATTTTTCAGAACAAAGACATTTACCCTGGATTCTAACGACAGTGGTCTAATATTTACAATAGCATTGCAAAATAAATAAGAATTATTTCGGGTTTGGGTAATAACGTTGAGTCGTAGGCAAGTCGGATCAAGTTCTATCTGTTCTATTTCATGTACAATAGATACATTGCAATTAAAACATAATCGGCTTTCATTGTCTATATCAATGGGCTCCTTACCCAGCCCAAAAACAGCGATTTGTTTTTTAATTGTATCATTATCGCCATTGATTCGTACCATTTGTCGAGCTTGAAAAGCACGATCGCAAACATAACAATGGAGTCCATGTCTGTAAGCCATGATAATACTTTATTATCGAATTGCGTAGCAATATCAGATTGATTAAATATTAAAAACTTTTCTGGTGAAATAATTCCTGAGACCAAAATGAACAGAATACACTGATATCAATAATATCAATATGGGACGTAGTAATGCCAGAAAGTAATAGCATTCGGCAGCAATAACGCTAGAATAGATACGCTTAGTGATGACAATGCCTGCGCTAGCAATATCAACCAATATGATTTCTCACAGATTGCAGATAGAGTATACAGTATACCGCCCGCAGTGTAGCAGTGGGGATGAGTCGCCTGACGGCTCTAGCTGTACGAATCGAGCGCTCTACACATAACTCTACGCTCATAACCAGAGATGGTAAATCGTGTATATTATTTCTCAAGAAGTTTTAGTAGAAAAAAGGTTCATCAAAAATATTTTGAAAACGTCTCGAATTTAGCTACACGAATATAATAAAAAATAGGCATTTTTGTGGAAGATTTTTGTTCACGGAGCTTTTCAAGGTCATTCAAAATTCACAAATAATGTCACCAACTAACAGATTTTGTAAAACCCTATGTTTGTTCCAAACATTTTTCAAAAAAATCAATACCTTCCGAGATTTGACTATTCGGCAGCCCGAATTTTTCATGTTTGACTGGTTATAACTCGATAACTGTCCATTATTGAGCTTTGTGCCCATTACATCTTTTGTTCAGTAGGTCATAAGCTACAACATATGTAAAAACCAATTGATTTGACCGGGACAGATTTTCCATATGATTAGTGCGGGGTTCTTTCGAAATAATCTAGGTTTATTCTATTTATTGCTGTACAATAATCAAAATTTAATAATTAAATGTTTTGTTCAAAATGATGGCCTCCAGCTTGGAGACAAGCATTGCACCTATCGATGACAGAATGAGTGGCTGATTGACATTGTACATCTGTCATTTCTTCGCACGCTTGCACTATCCTCCATTTTAGTGATTGAAGATAATTAATAGGAGTAGTATATAAAAGCATATGTTCTGGACCGGATTTTTTTCCACCACCAAAATCAACTAAAAACATCAAAATCAACTATAAAATCATTCATAAAATCAATAAAATTACAAAAACAACGAAGGACGCTTACGAAGTGATTAGATCCTTCTTATTTATCCATTGGTTATGTGCATTATCAAAGCCTAGCCATTTAACATAAACTTTATTTCCTTTTCTTCTTAGAGTGTATACAAAATAGAGTGATGAATTAATAAAAATGTTATATAATAAATGGAGAGGAAATGTTCCACATGTCAAATTATTAAATCACATTGTAATTTTGTTAAATCAAATAATTTAAAATATGGAATCAGTTACACCTGTTATGAATGTAAAAAACTTCAAAATGAATTACTTGTGATGTATGCTTTAAAGAAGTTCCAAAACGATATATGACTAGACATTTTAAACTAGAATGGCATATCAAATTAGATAAATTTATTAATAAACTATTACAACAAAATGATGAATTATGTTCAGAACTTTCACAGATTTAAGAATGTTAAGAATGTTAACTCTAAAAATTATGTTGATAAAAATTTTCGCTAATAAATGGAGCCATCAAGTAGTAACGAATTTCCTTTTCATGAAAATATTTTTTCTCAACCGAGAAAAAGGAAAGATGGGATTATAAATAAATCAAAAGATTTTAAAGAATTACCAAACAATTATTGCGATGAAGAAGAAGAAGTCAAAGTTGTGAGAGCTAACCCAGTAAGCAAGAAACATTTGATCAACATTTTAAAATGTTGATTTTATATAAATTTTCTAAACGTTATGATATAATGTTTTATAAATATATTTAAAATATTTTAATAAATGTATTAATAACATTTGAAAAAATATTTTAATTTATGTTTTATAAATATTTTAAAAATATTATTTAATATAATCTTCCTCTCAAAATATTAATAAAATATTTTAGAAACATTAGTCAAAATGTTTCTTAAATGTTATTAATATGTTTATTAGAATATTTTTTAAATATTTTTAAAATATTCTAATAAACATATTAATAATATTTTAAAAAATATTTTAATTTATGTTTTATAAATATTTTAAAAATGTTATTTAATATAACATCCCTCTTAAAATATTAATAAAATATTTTAGAAACATTAATCAAAATGTTTTTTAAATTATATTAATACGTTTATTAGAACATTTAAAAAATTTTTTAAAAATATTCTGATAAACGTATTAATAAACGTATTAATAACATTTAGAAAATTTTTTAACTTATGTTTTGTAAATATTTTAAAAATATTATTTAATAATATTGCTCTCAAAATCTTTTAAAACTATTTTAAAAACACATAAAATGTTTCTTATATGTCATTAATACGTTTATTATAAAAAAAAAAATATAACATTCAGTTAGGAATTTGTACGTGTTGTTTTTAAACGTCGTATTATATGTATTTATTTCATACATATCTTTAGACTATTTTTTATCATAATATATCTTAGTTTCTTTCTCGTGACGGGCCTGACGACACCCAATACGTTACTGAGAAGCAACATTCGGTGGGATATATGCGTATACGCTCTATTGCGTATGCGTGATTTATTCTTTTGTTCTTTGACTTCGGAACACTCGTGCCGGCTGCCAGCGTGCCACGTGATCTTACACGATCTCGCATAATAATTACAGTGTTTTTGCGAGTTTAGTGCTGCACGAAAAAAGAGGAAAGTGTTTCTTCCAGTGTGTTATATTAGCATATTAATATCTTGTAAGTAAAAATTAAGATATTTTAATTAAACCGAAGGACGAATTATAGGTTAGACGAATTAAATTATCTTAATATTCTGTATGAATTTTTAATAAAAATACGCAAAAAAATTGTTTGAAAAAAATAAACTGTAATAATAAATTAAAATAAATTTTATTTTTGGGAATAAGATTATTAAAATAATAAATTCAATATTTAGGTCAATATTAGAGATATATCTAAATATTTTTGTTCTCGGATTTTTTAGTGAAAGTTCTATAAAATCATATCTTATTTGTGTTAAGTTCTAGAATTGTCCTAGTCAATCATAAAACATTTCTACGTTATCAGTTATTTCAAAGGCAAACAGAGAAAACATTCTGTGTTGTAGAATGTTTTTCTGTTTGCCTTTGAAACTGCGTATAAGACTTATAGAAATGTTAAGGAAATTGGATACATGTGCACGCATGATATTATAAGTTCAAAATTTGTGTGTGTGTGTGTGTATTTAAGAGAGAGAGAGAGAGAGAGAGAGAGAGAGAGAGAAAGAGAGAGAGAGAGAGAGAGAGAGGGAGAGAGAGAGAGAGATTATAATAGAAGCAATACTCACATTAATATTCGCATATACATACTGATTTCTATAACATTTACACATTTTTTTCTAAACAAAGTCATAAAATTTAGTTTTACAAAACGAAATAATTATATTTATATTAATTATATATGATTTTTGTCTGATTTTTTCTATTAATTTGTACTTGTCTTTTGTTGATTATAGAGGTCAATCGAAAATGGATAAACCAAGCAGCTGTTCATCACATAAGGTCAATATACACATATACATAAAAAACTTCTACATTAAAATGTTTTCACGAACTGAGTCCAGACTTTTTAATAATTATGTTATAAATTAACAGATAACAGCTAAAATAAAATTTTATAAATTTAAATATTTATTTTTAGTTCTATAAAAAATGTCATACCGAAAAGTATTTAAAGAGAGTTATAAAACAAAATATTAAAGTAAATGCTAAAAAGGATATACCAAAAGAAAATCGTCCAAGTAAAAATTATACTCAAAGAAAAGAAATACAAGAAGTTTCATCAGCATCCTTATGTTCAGTAGAACAACCAACACACAATAGTTTATCTCAAAATTTATTAGAAATTAGTCAAATTTCAAGTAATTTATCTGATGCATTGTCTGCATCTTGTGATTCCGAATCATCACTTGAGATTTTTAAAGATCATCTTAGATGTTGGGCAATTGGACATCATATCGCACAAACAGCTATTAGCGATTTATTAAAAATTATAAAATCAGACTTAAAATTAAATTCATTACCTTCAGATGCACGGACTCTTTTTAAAACAAAAAAAATAAACAATAAAATAGTTAATTTATCTCCTGGAAAGTATTATCACTTTGGATTAAAATCAAAATTGCTATTAAAATTAATTCAGAACGATTTTAAAGATAATGAAGTTAATATATCAGTAAATATTGATGGACTTCCTCTCACAAAAAGTAGTGGTAGCCAATTTTGGCCTATTTTGATAAAAATCGATGAATTGGAGAAACTTAGACCATTTCCAATAGGTGTTTATCACGGAGAAACTAAACCAAACAACTCTAACATCTTTCTATTCAGATTTGTTGAAGAAATGAAGATTTTGCAAAACGAAGGTTTACGTTTACATGATAAAATAGTGAAAATAAGACTTAGTAAAATTCTCTGTGATGCTCCTGCAAAATCGTTTGTACTGTGTATAAAAAATTTTAATTCTTATGCAAGTTGCACTAAATGTTACGCTGAAGGATCATTTCAAAAGAACAGAATGACTTTTCCTGAATTGAATTCAAAAGTAAGAACTAATGAAGAATTCTATTCTCAAAGTGATGAAGATTTTCATAAAGACACATCTATTTTATGTGATTTAGAAATTGATTTTATTAAAAGTGTTCCATTGGATTATATGCATCTGATATTATTAGGAATAATGAAACGTTTATTGGGATTTTGGCTTAAAGGAAATCAAGAAGTCCGTCTGTTCAAAGAAGATATTGATGCTATTAATAAAAGAATAAAATTAATATATAAATCAACTCCCCGTGAGTTTTCCAGAAAGCCTAGATTAATAACGGAATATGATAGATGGAAAGCTGTTGAATTGAGAACTTTTTTATTATATTATGGTCCATGGCTAATGAAACCATTTTTAAGAAACCAATACTTTCTTCATTTTCTTTCTCTACATTGTGCAATTAGAATTTTGGTTTGTCAAGACTTATTAGAAAAATATATTGATTATGCTAACGAGTTATTAATGTATTTTGTAAACGAATTTGGTAATTTATATGGCAACGAATTTGTTAATCATAACGTCCACAATCTCATTCATTTAACATTAGACGTGAAGACATTTGGCCCATTAGATAAATTCAGCTGCTTTCCATTCGAAAATTATATGCATACAATTAAAATGATGATTAAAACGTCAAATAAACCACTATCGCAATTTATAAAAAGAGTAAACGAATTTGATAAATATTCTTCCTTTAATAAAGAAAAAGAAAATTTTATTAAAGAAGATGGTCTTCGTTTAATAAACAATAAATCAGTAGAAGGTTTTTCAGCTATATATTATAAAAATTTTAGAGTGGAAGTTAAAGAACCCAACTGTAATTTTATTTTACAAAATAATCAACCTATAAAAATAATTGATATTTTACGGATTGATAATATATTTTATATCAAATATAAAAATTATAAAATAACACCCTATTTTGACAATCCGATGGAAAGTACTATATTTTGGTGTGGTTCTGTTGAAATGACTGATGAAGAACATATCATATCTGCTGACAATATATTAAGGAAAGCTTTCAAAATAAATGATTGTTTCATATCGATATTACACACGGACTGATTTGTAAATTGAAATTAATTACTTGTTGCAATATAATACAACTATTATTTAGTATAAATTTAGTATTTGTTGATTGTTCTTATTCTTTTTTTTTAATTGACTATGATTTATGTATCACATTACTCAGTAGCAGTCAAAATGATGAATTTAATCTTTGGATTATTACCGTGAGAATTCGATTATTTGTAATATAAAATGTTGCTATTGATAACCTAAGAAGTATACGCGACGAATCACTCTGTGTCTCTCAAGAATTCACCGCACAATATAAGAAATCAGAGGTCTAGTGCATCGTTTGTGGAACTGCCTAAGATTTACGCAAAATACGCAACAAATTTAATGATTAAATGTATTTATTGACAGTTTAATTACTTTCTTTTATTAAAAAATAATTATACATATTAAATAAGTAAAAAACAAATATATATTTCGGTAATCTAATGTTATCTTTTTTTTAGTATGCAGTTGTACAATTTGACAATTTAGATTTTTCGGTGGTTCCCGTAATTTGGTTGGATGAACCACATCATTGTTATTGGCCTACAGGAATCAAAAACGTTAGAACCGCAATTGTGAAAGAAATGTCCGTTAAAGACAATTTTATGAAATATAAATGCCAGATCTTTAGTAAACATGGTAAGTAAAATTAGATTATTATGCTTGACAAAGTCAGGAAAGTATTATTGTATGTATATGTTTATGGCACTAATATTATTTTATTAATTGTGATGTTAATGAAAAGAAATGTTTATATACTTGTATTATAATATATTTTAAAATCTAAGATATATATAAAAAATAAAAATATTATATGTCGCCAGTAAATAATGAACAAAACAAATTTTTTACAAGACGACATAACTGGCAATTTTTATTAAAAAAGTAAAACTATACGTTTCAACCAATAATCGTGATACTCCTCAGGAATACATTAATTATTATATAAATAGTTATGTATAAATTGTCAAAGCTCATTTAAAAATATATGCGCTAAAAAGATATGTTAGAAAGTACGTCTAAATCACAAGCCGATTAATAAAAATTTTTATTATTAGCTAGCCTGTGATTTAGACTGTGCTTTCGAACACGTCTTTTTAGCGCATATATTTTCAAATGTGCTTTGACAATTTATACATAACTGTATATAATTAATGTGCTCCTGAGGAGGACCACGCGATTGTTGATCAAAACGTATAGTTTTTTCTTTTTAATAAAAGTTGCCAGTTGTCTTGTAAAAAATTTGTTTGTGACTTTTATGACACTTCATATAGCATTCATATGAATTTATATTTACCTCTATATGTATATAATGGAAATCATTTATATGTATATAGCATCATTATTTAATACCAAATATGCACTGCGACGACTTTTCCTACCGTCTCGCGGCTGAGCGATAAACGCGGCCGCCGACTCGTTCTCTCCGTCGCGCGGGTGTAAATTGCGCCGACGAACAGGAGCTAATTCGCCGAACGGGAGATGCGGAATGGTCGTTGACAAAAATGGGAAAACGGAGAAAAAGATCCACGCGCCAGGTGGGAACGGGATGTTAGGAGTTCCGCGCGTAGGGTAGAGCGGGGTCAAAAGTAACAATTTGACTTTAGAATTTTATTGTAAAAAAACTATTATAGTAAAAAAAAAAAATTTGATATCCCAAGTTAGCATATTTATTTCACTTTATGGAAATCATAACATTTAAGCCTTGTGATGAATAACATTAAAATTATCAATCAAAAATGAAAGCAAGGAAAAATGTTACAATCGCCCCAGACTCCGGGCCGGTTGTAACACTATTAGGGGTCAATTGTAACAATTTTAAATAATCAAAATTAAAAGTTTTTATTCAACGAAATTATAATAATTCTTCTTATATTAATAGAATTAAACTAAAATATTCATATTCTTATATAAAAAAGTAGCAAAATAAAGATTTATTCTTTTAAAATTCAGCTTTTTTGATATTAGCAGAAATAAACTAAAATATTCATATTCTTACACCAAAAAAATAGCAAAATAAAAATTTATTCTCTTAAAATTTAACTTTTTTATATTAATCATAGAAAACATTAACTTTGTTAACTCAAATTATAACAAGATATAAACATTTTTTGCTCTTATTTCTAAATAATAATTTTTCAATTAGAGTAATAGGAACACAGTATCATTAAGAATTATTAATACAAATAGAGATTACTCTGCATCACAGTTATGACAAATATATGTCATTTATATATTATATAAATTATATCCTGTCAGTCTTTCTAATCTTAGTACGAGGCATTTTGAAATAAAAATAGTTTACTTATAATCCAAAATGAAATAAATTGCATCAGTCGGAGTCGGTTGTAACGTTACAATCGACCCCAGACAATGATGTTACAATCGTCCCCGACTATGTTTGTCAACTTTGATTTAAAATTTTTAATGATAAAATATCAAAAATGGATATGCAACAATTATTATAATATACAAAAATAACTAAACCTAAATATAAATAAAAAAAAAAGTGCTTACTTGCGGTAGAAATATTTATATTCAAAATTTAGCACGCTCGGAAAAAGATACTTTATGACCTCGAAAATATATTTTCGTCACTGTACACGTTCACTCAGTACCGAGGCCGCAGACGTATTGAGACATGTTGTAGGTTGTTTAGCTTCATGCACTGACCAACGCACGCGTATATATCTACTATATATCTATAGATATTTGAGTTGTTACTTTCGCCCCGTGTTACTTTTGACCCCGCTCTACCCTACCGTGACGAGATCCGAGAGATAATCGCGAGAATCGAACTTGGGCGCCAGATCTTTCACGTATCAATTCGCGAAACACGAAATAAGCGCGAAATAAACGCGAAAGAAATTTGTCGGAATTCGCCACGGGCTGACTAGCTCGCCTAACGGTAGAGGGGCAGGGCGAGTGTTGTTCTAACGCGATAATTTATACAAGAGGTGACAATTACGGAAACGACAAACACAACTGAAAAGAAACTCGCCAATTAAACAAAGAAATTAACAGATTTATTATAATAGCGGGAGCCGCAGCTCCTCGAGAATAATAATGATAAACCGCGCGGATATACGGCTGCGGTAAAAGAAACGCGGCTGCGAGACTGGGTGTTAGACGCGGGGCGCGAAACCCCGTAATGTGGACGCCGAGACCGACCCGTTAGATCGGCCGGAATGTTCGCTCGGCTTGAATTACTCCTCGCACTGCGAAGAAATTGAATATTGCGTTCTTCTATAATTCGGGCGCAAGCCCGAATCAACTCTCGATATTACCTCGCCAACGGCGACCTTATCGCCCGCTATTGCCGCTAAATTAATAATACGCAACTTAAGATTAACAGGCCATTAATACAACGCGGACATGCTTCGATTTCGGACGGACATATTACGCAGAATCGAATGCTCGGCACACACACGCACGCAATTCATGCAAGAATCGCGAGGACATTCTCACCAAAACGCGCTCACAATTTCGAGACGCGGTGCTTTACAACCGACATAATACGTTGAATTTACGCGATTCACACTCTCACGTAACCCGTACAATAATCGTGAAGGAAAGTTGCACCGGACGTGCACGCAGAGTTTAGACGCAAAGATTCACAAACGAAAGACAAAAGTAATATAACAAATTGACGCGAATGACACTCACACTCAAACGACCGACATACAGCACGAACGAGACTTAAACGCTAGACGTGCGAGAACCAACGCAAATATAATCTACGGAATCCGAATCTCCAGAGAGACGACACACGGTTTAATAAAAATGCGAGGTAATGTCTCGATCCGCGGAAACCGATACTTTCGAGGCTCCGGGGCTCGAATCGCTTGACGACGTGGCCGTGACGTGAAAATCTACACCAAAGAATCGGGCTTAACCCGTACACCAAAGTACGAATTCACGGCGACGACGACAGAACGAAACGATTCCGGGCGCGATCGCGAGTGGCGGATTTGGCGGAGGATAACCTCACCGGTACTTTTCCTCCCGTCGGGGCAGCCAGGGGTCGACGACGTCCTCTCGAGCTCGCCGTCCTTCGCCGTTGATCACCGGGTTCCTCTCCGCTCGCTCCCGCAGTAACGATCGTACAATGGTTCTCGTCGAAAACGGTCCTATCGCTCACGCTTATATCTGCACGCAAGCTCACGCCAGTCTGATCCTGGATCGTCGCGATCCAGAATCGATACCTGTGAGCCAGCCGGGGCTGCGCATACGGGGTGTGTATTATCGCGGCCAATCACGCGTTATCACGCGCTGTGGCCGGCGGGCGGCGCGCTCACGGTCGAAACGGGGGTGCGCGCGCCTCCGGTATTACTAATAATAATTAGCTGCGGCCCTTTCCGCGGGGCCGTCGCGAGGTCTAGGGCGAACGGCTTACAAGGGGAGGGCCAGACGTGCCCATCTCAGATTCAAGCGGTGATTTTTCTATGGATAGTCCTTAATGAGAAAGAAATTGTGTTAAAGTTTTAGCGCGCGCTTTTCACACATTCGTCCAAAAAAAATTATGAAAGATTTTCCAGCTCGACTTAACCGCTTCGCGATAAACGATAATCGAAGCAACCGTGTGGCTGAGCGGGTAGCGCTCAGTCAGGTCTTGTAAGCGCGGGATCGCTGGTTAGAATCCCCGAGTGTAATTTTTTTTTTTTTGTATAATTTTATTTTTTTCGCAGCAACATTTTAGCATTAAATAAATAAATATTGCGCGAGTTTTTCATAATAACATAAATTGCTTTCTATAAAAAAAACAGAAGGAAATGAACAATGTTTAATTTAATCGTAAGAAATATGTTAATTAGTAAAATAATAATTATATAAACAATAAATTCACAATGCCCTATAAATAAAAATATTTCGTTTGAATTTCATGCGTTAGAGGTTCACAATTTTGATATTTTTATTATTCGGTTTCGGATTGTTTTTCGTATACCTGACCTTGTGAGCAACGAAAATAAATGAAACAAATTTGTATAATATAAATTTTTTATTGTCAATGTTGACATATTACAAAATTGTTATACATTAATCGGTGGAACCAATAACACCCGTGCAAGATGCCGGATGGTACGGATCGTAAAAACAATGAAAACATAAATTTTTAGCACATCTTGCACATCTGATAAACGCAGCATTTTTGCATGTGCAGGGCGTTTTTTTATAGCTGCTGTTGCTCACAAGGTCAGGTATACGAAAAACAATCCGAAACCGAATAATAAAAATATCAAAATTGTGAACCTCTAACGCATGAAATTCAAACGAAATATTTTTATTTATAGGGCATTGTGAATTTATTGTTTATATAATTATTATTTTACTAATTAACATATTTCTTACGATTAAATTAGACATTGTTCATTTCCTTCTGTTTTTTTTTATAGAAAGCAATTTATGTTATTATGAAAAACTCGCGCAATATTTATTTATTTAATGCTAAAATGTTGCTGCGAACGAAAAAAATAAAATTATACAAAAAAAAAAATTACACTCGGGGATTCTAACCAGCGATCCCGCGCTTACAAGACCTGAGCGCTACCCGCTCAGCCACACGGTCGCTTCGATTATCGTTTATCGCGAAGCGGTTAAGTCGTGCTGGAAAATCTTTCATAATTTTTTTTGGACGAATGCGTGAAAAGCGCGCGCTAAAACTTTAACACAATTTCTTTCTCATTAAGGACTATTCATAGAAAAATCACCGCTTGAATCTGAGATGGGCACGTCTGGCCCTCCCCTTGTTAGCCGGAAACATCGCTGAAATCCTTTCGATCGTCTTTTCCTGGGGCCGTGTCACGCCATCGGGAGCGTGGTTGCAGTCTCTCCGCGGGGACCGGATCCGCACGGGCCTGAGTCCTTGCGCGAGGATTTTCTCGCTGTCCCGTGCGTCGCGCATCACGTGTGCGGGTCCTGATCCTGTCGTGACGTAGCCAGACGTTAGATGCTTTAAATTTCCGGATTGCTGGCTCCTTGCCCCTCTAAGGTCGTCTTGGATCGCCGATTGTATTTTCCGTGATGTTTCAGCGACTTTCCGCTCGTTCTTCCGATGAGGCTCCCCAATCAATTATCCATACGAAAAGAAAATAACAAACGAAATTAATATTAAGCTCGAAATCTCAATTACTGACGCCTCTCTGGAGGTAACGGTACGGTTCTCGCAATTATTCGAATGGCGCGGCCCTTTAGCCCGCGCTTTTCGATCGGAGAGGGATTCGGCGGACTCGCGCGAGACGGCAACGTCGCAGCACATTATTTTATAATTTTCGTAATTTATATTTTCTTTTTGTTATTAGATACTTATGAATCAGCCTTAGAGGCAGAAAACAGATTGCAGCTACATCGGAATCTGAGGAGGCTGAATCAAGAATGGGGAAAAAAAAAGTAAAAAATAATAAATATGACGACTATGTCAGTTTTCCTAATCCTCCGAGATTGTTATTATCCAAGGAATCACATAAATCAGGTATTGCAGGTTAATTTTTAAGTCTTTTTTGTGCAAACGTATTTCAATTTTCAGAAATATGCATTATTTGTTTTACTGCTTGTACAAATTTAATCTTAATGTTTCACGAATTTTAAAATTATATGCTTCTATATTCTTTGATCCAAATTATGTTGATAAATAGATTATTTTTTCAAGAGTGTTTATAACCCTTAATTGTGTATATATTTTAAATTAAATTAAATTTTGAATTAAGTTTTACCTTCTAAAAAAACTTCTGTTGAATTTGACTTTATTTGAAAAAAGACAATATATAAAAATTTTTTAAATATTTATTATATACAATAATTTATTAATAATAAATGTAAATGCATTTAATAATATTAATCTAGATTTATTTTCTAAAAAAATTTCGTAGGAGAAAATATATAATTAGAAATAAAATAAAATAAAATAGGATATAAAACAAAATTTAAAACAACAAAATTTGTAAGGCTAATAAAAATCGCTGCTATATTTTTACGTGCAAATTAAATCTACATAAAATAATAATGTTTTTTACATTTAAGCGATATACGGTAAAAATTTTTTATATCCTTTTATAATTAGCGTAAATTATATGTATTGCGGAAAATGTTTTATTTCAGATAACAGTTGAATTTAAGGCTTTTCATATTGGTCGAATTGGGCGCCATACTATTATATTATTGTCCCATAAATTTAACTATTGCACTTAAAATTTTATATATCTTTCACAGTTGAATACTAAAAAAAGTTTACCTGTTTAAAATAATTTTTTTTTTATTTTTGGTTTCAAGACACACGAATAAGGACAATGAAAATTCTAAATTAAATAATTCACAAGATATTAATGGTAATAAAAATAGCGACTTATGTAAAACAATAATTAAAAAAATTAAAAAAAAAAATCACTCCCGACTGCTTCCAACAAAAGCCCAACATTTAATTATTAAAAAAACATTTAAAAAATATATAAAAATAAAATTAAAAAATATTTCAAATAAAAAAATTTGCTTAGAAAAGTTTGAAATAATATCTATTATTATATTATTATTATTACATATATAGTAACATATAAAATATAAGAAATCACACAAATAAGTTTATTCGAAGTATTATTTATTTGAAGAGTATTGTTAATTTGAAGAGTTCTAATTTTAGATTAACTAGTAATAAGATTTTAGAATTAACTAATAAAAAATTATACTTTCTTATTACACTAATTATTAATTGCATATTTTATAAGAGCAGTCGGGAGACGCCAAGTTAGATTCGTTACACGTGCGTGCATGCGCGCACACACGCATACGTACTCACACACACACACGCATCCGCACGCATGTACACGCAAACGCTTACACACACATTCACTAGCTTGGCGTCTCCCGACTGCTCTTATAAAATATGCAATTAATAATTAGTGTAATAAGAAAGTATAATTTTTTATTAGTTAATTCTAAAATCTTATTACTAGTTAATCTAAAATTAGAACTCTTCAAATTAACAATACTTTTCAAATTAATAATACTTCGAATAAACTTATTTGTGTGATTTCTTATATTTTATATGTTACTATATATGTAATAATAATAATATAATAATAGATATTATTTCAAACTTTTCTAAGCAAAAAAGATATAAAAGTAAGGCTTTTACACGATTAAAATCAAGTAAAATCCGAGTAAAATGGCAAAAGAGCCACGCGCAGTTTTTAGGGCGCAAAGATATATAATTTAAACCAAAATTTCTTTAATTACATGATTCGCGAAAGGCGGACGTTTCGGCCCTTTTTTTGGCCATCATCAGCGCAAATAATACTAAATTCAACAATATAAACGGTATACAGAAAGAGTCTTAATCAATAAAAGCGCAGAGTTACATGGTAACCAACGGTAGAAGGCGTAATCCCTCATGTCGCTCCAAAAGGCAAAAACCATTCTCCATGTAGTCCATGTTATTTCGGGGCAGAAACCTCGATTCTTTAAGCATGAATCCACGAACATTAAGACTCTTTCTGTATACCGTTTATATTGTTGAATTTAGTATTATTTGCGCTGATGATGGCCAAAAAAAAGGGCCGAAACGTCCGCCTTTCGCGAATCATGTAATTAAAGAAATTTTGGTTTAAATTATATATCTTTGCGCCCTAAAAACTGCGCGTGGCTCTTTTGTCATTTTACTCGGATTTTACTTGATTTTCTAAGCAAATTTTTTTATTTGAAATATTTTTTTATTTTATTTTTATATTATTTTTTTAAATGTTTTTTTAATAATTAAATGTTGGGCTTTTGTTGGCAGCAGTCGGGAGAGATTTTTTTTTTAATTTTTTAAATTATTGTTTTATTTATTTTTGTTATATTATTTTTTTTATTGTTTTTTAATATAATTTTTTTTTGTTTTTTTTTTTAAATTTAATTTTTTGTTATATTATTTTTTTCTATTGTTCTTTGGTTATATTATTTTTTTCTATTGTTTTTTAAATATAATTATATTTTCTCTATTGTTTCTTTTTAATTTAATTTTTTGTTATATTATTTTTTTCTATTGTTTTTTTTATTAAATCATTTTTCTATGGTTTTTTTATTGTTTTTTTTTATTAAATAATTTTTCTGTTTTTTTTTAATTAACAACATAATATAATCACGAGGAAGAGAGAGAGAGAGAGAGAGACAGAGAGGGGTAGAGAGGGGGAGGGACGAAGAGACTGAAATAATATCTAAATTAAAATATATAAACTGTGTAGCCATAATTATAGCTACGCAGACAAATATTTAAACTGTGTAGCCATAATTATAGCTACGTAGACAAATATATAAACTGTATAGCCATAATAATAGCTATGCAGACAAATATATAAACTGTATAGCCATAATTATAGCTATGCAGACAAATATATAAACTGTATAGCCATAATTATAGCTACGCAGACAAATATATAAATTGTGTAGCCATAATTATGGCTACGCAGACAAATATATAAACTGTATAGCCATAATTATAGCTATGCAGACAAATATATAAACTGTATAGCCATAATTATAGCTACGCAGACAAATATATAAACTGTGTAGCCATAATTATAGCTACGCAGACAAATATATAAACTGCAAAGCCATAATTATAGCTACGCAGACAAATATATAAACTGCAAAGCCATAATTATAGCTACGCAGACAAATATATAAACTGCAAAGCCATAATTATAGCTACGCAAACAAATATGTAAAATGCAAAGCCATAAAAAGTGAAACACTAATAATATAAAAAGTGAAACACTAATAAATAATACCATAGAGAAGCCTTCTCTCTCACAATACTAATTATTGACACTTTGATATATGACAGGTTGAGGTTATGTGTAATGTTTATTCCCACCATTATCACTTCGAGATGTCCTCAGTAAGTTACTAAAGTTCCCTATGCAGATGCTCAGAACGAATCTTATTGGTGAATCATTTTGCTTCTTAGATACACTCGGCAGCCAATGAGAGGACGCGTAGACGAGACCATATTGTTTTTTCATTTTTTATTAACAACATAAATAACGATAATTATACGCTTTAAACCTTCCTTGGTTAATAAGAAACTTATGAGCAAAAGATGATATCAAACTATGTAGTAGTTATTGAGAACTAAAACCATAACCGATCCGAGCTCGGTGAAACGCATACTCCCTCCATTTTTTGCCAACCTGCGGTTGGCAGCAGTCGGGAGTAAAAAGTACCTGATTTTATAATACATTTTTTGTATTTAATTATATGGAAATAAAAAAATATTTTTTTGTACTTTATGTGTGTATATATTTGTATTATTATTCCTTATTAAACGAAAAAAATAATATTTAGAAATACAAAAATACAATATATATTTAGACATTCTATTAATATTGAAAAATTGTTGAAAACATGTTATATATAATATTTATAATATAATAAAAATCAATTAAATTAATGTTAGAATTAATATTAATGTGTTATTAATATTAAGTTATGTAGATGTTGATACTAATGTTATTTTATTATTGATTTTATTTTATGAGAAACATTATCAGAATATTAAAACAACATTAATGCAATATTACTTGTAACGACATAGAAAATGTTATTTCAACATTACCGAAACCTCTAAATCGGTGTCAAAGTTTGTTCATAATGATGTTGCATACAATGTTAAAAACTACATACCTGACAACATTACTATGTTAGTGAATATCATTATAATAACGTTGTAGTAATGATTTTTTGCTTACTGGGAATGGTGTGTGGAATAACACGCTTGTTGATTATACATTCTATTCAGATATAAATAGTTATGATTTAAATATATTTCTTAGAAGAACCAAACCATACGTAGAAGATAAAATACGAACTGGATTTAGAAAACATACAGCTGTAACAGTAAAATTAGTTGCAAAGGTGCAATATCATGTATTGGATTTATGTGGTAATGTAATTGACAAACCTTCGGTTCTTGAATGTGAAGCATTCGACTTACATACACATTATTTTCATAGTAATGTTGAGCATATTTTATCTGAGGATATAATATCTGATATAATAGAAATTATAAATAATATCATTTTAAATAAATTTGCTAGCTTTAATGCAAAAAACACCAAGTTTGTGTTTGATAGAGTTATTCAACTTGATTTACAGTCCGATAAATATACCCCTCTTCGGGGTGGAACTTATGTTAAATTACCCAATTATATTATAGCAAAAAAATGCTGCGTTAATGTTAACAATACTAAAACTAATAAATTTAAATGCGAGAATCAAGAAAATCTTAGATGCTTTGAGTATGCATTAGAGAGTATACTTAATCCTGCTGATGATCATGTAGACAGACCTTACGAATATGATATATCAAAGTATGAAATGTTAAATATGAATTATCCTGTACAAATTATAAAAGAAAATACGAAAAAATATGAAGATTTTTTAAATATAGCTATAAATGTTTATCGAATAGACGAGAATAATGGTAAGTTTACTATTGGACAAGCTATTACAGGTGATAATTATAAAGATAGAAAATGTATACATCTTTTAATATACAAAGAGCATGTAGTTGGAATTAAAAATATGAGTGTTTTATTAAAAGGACAAATAACAAAACAATGCAGCAAGCGATACATATGTGAAAAATGCAACGGTTCGTTTGAGAAAGAAGAAAAGTATAATGATCATGTTGCTCTGTGTATATATGAAAAACAAAAGATAGAAATGCCTGCTAAATTAAATAGACAATATTTTTCCATAGGTGCGGAGCAATATCACCTATATACAATTAGTTCTGATTTCGAAGCAACATTACAAAAGTCAATTATAAAAATGTCATTCATGAGCATAAGCCAAATAGTTTCTGCTTTGATACAATAGACGAAACACAATTAATAAATAATGGGAGTGTTGAAGAGTTAATGAATGAATTTAACAAACTTATTGTTAAATATGCAAGAAGATATTATGAACTTAGAAAAATAAATAAGCCTATAGCAATGACAAAAGAAGATATTGACAATTTCAGAAAAGCTAAAAAATGTCATATTTGTAATGATACATTTTCTGACGAGGAAAGCAAAGTAAGAGATCACGATCACTATACAGGACGTTATCGCGGGGCAGCCCATGACAGCTGCAACTTAAAACTAAAATTACCCAATTTTATACCAATATTATTTCATAATTTGAAATATGATTCTAAATTATTTCTAAGATGGATTTTAAAACTAACTAGGAGCTAAATATGAAAACGAGCAGAAAAATAAGAAAGCTTTAAATATAATGCCAAACACAAAAGAAAATTACGTTACAATTTCCATAAATAACGTAGTCGTTGATCAATATGAACAACAGTATGACGTATCAATATGTAAAGAATGCAAAAAAAAATATAAGAATGAAATTATTGAAACCTGTAAAGAATGCAATTCGAAAACCATCATTAAAAAGAAAGGAGATATTAATAATATACATATGGAGGTGAGATTCATTGATACATTTAGATTTATGGACAAAAGTTTAGATTCATTAATTAAAAACTTACTTGACGTAAACGATTGTTTTTGTTCACATTGCAAATCTGTTCAAGAAATAACAAATATGAAGTTACTACCTATAAACGAACATGATGTACTTAAAATGATTGCAAGATGCAAAAAGTGTAATGGGAATGTATTTAAACCTGTTGATTATTCTAAATTTAAAACTATGTTAAAGAGATTTAAAAAAGAAGACTTACATTTAGTTTTACAAAAAGGAATTTATATGTATGAATGGATGAACTCTTATGCTAAAATGTATGAGTTATATTTGCCTAGCAAAAGTAAAGAATGGTATTCAACTTTAAATGATGAAAATGTGAGTCCTTCTAAGCTTAAATTTGCACATAAAGTATATAGACATTTTAAATGCAAAAATGTAAAAGAATATCATAATTTATACTTGAAATTAGATACTGTTTTATTACATGATGTTTTTAACAACTTTAGAGAAAAATGCTATAAAGAATATGGTCTTGACCCTGTATATTATATATCTGCTTCACATTTTGCTAATGATGTTTCATTAAAATACACTGAACAAACATTAGAATTATTATCAGATAGAGAAATGTACGAAACATATGAAACTGGAATAAGAGGTGGAATATCTATGATTCCACACAGATATGCATTAGCTAATAATTGTTACTTTTATGATAATAAAATTGGAAAGACTGTTAAACTATCCAAAGAAAAAGCGATAGAAAAAGGTATATATAACAGCAGAAAGCATGTTAGCTATATTTTATACTTGGATGCTAATAACCTATATGGGTATGCGCTTAGTCAACCCCTTTCTATAGGAGAATTTAAATATGAAGATGTAAATGATTTCACTTTTGAAACAATTAAGAGCTTATCCTATGACGGAGAATATGGTTATTCATTTCTCGTTGATTTGGATATCCCATTGGAATTACATGATAAATTTAAAAATTATCCAATGTTACCCGAACATTATGTACCTAGTTATGATGAATTTTTCCGAATATCAAAAAGAAATGATATCTAAAGGAATTGGTAAAATACCAACTGGCACTAAACTTATGTGCACGTTAAAATCAAAGAATAATTATTTAATTGATTATAGAATGTTACAAGAATGTCTTAATCAAGGAATAATCTTAAAAGATATAAAAAAGGTTATATCATTTAGGCAAAAAGCATAGCTGAAATCCTACATTGACTTAAACACAAAACTTAGACAAGAAGATAAAACTGATTTTGAAAAGGATTTTTTTAAACTCATGAATAATTCGGTATACGGAAAACAAATGGAGCAGGTAAGAAACAGATGTCAAGTGGACTTGTTTTATTCATATAAAAATGTTGCAAGGTGTAAAAATTATGAAGATAGACAAATAATAGATGATGATAAAGCTCTCGTGTATCGGAAAAAGAAAGAAATAACATTAAATAAACCAGTATATGGTGGGTTTGTTGTTTTAGAGTTATCAAAGTTATTGATGTATAAATTTTATTATAATTTTTTGAAGAAAAAATATAATGATAAAGCTAAATTGTTAGGAACTGATACTGATTCATTTATTATTTATGTGGAAACAGATGATCTTTACTTGGATATAAAAAACAATATACATTATTTCGATACGAGTAATCATAAAATCGATTGGATGCCACAAGTAAATAAAAAAGTAATCGGTTTATTCAAAGATGAATATCTTGGGATAGCTTTAAGAGAATGGGTTGGATTGCGGTCTAAAATGTATGCTTTTAGATATGATGAAACTGAAACAAAGTTTTGTCGAATGCTTCGTATTCAAGAACCGAAGGTTTGTAAAGAATCTAAAAAGTTTATAACAAAAATAAAAGAGAAAAAAGTATGTAAAGGAATAAAAAGATCAAATATAAAAAAAATGAAATTTGATATATACAAAAACTGTTTGTTTGAACGTAAAAACACAAATGAAACTGTATACAATATTACATCAAAAGAGTTGAAACTTTACACTGTTAAAACAAATAAAATAGCATTATCAGCATACGATGATAAAGTATATTTAAGTAATAATATAGAAACGTCTCCTTTTGGTTATGAGAATACCAGGCAAATGTAGTTTGTTAAAGTCAAGAGTGTTAAACTCTGAATCAAGAGTTTGACCTTCACAGCTAAGATTCAAAACTTAAAAAATGTGAGCGTAATGGTTGACTTACATGAAACAGAATGAGAAAAAAAGAACATCTTAAGCAGGTTTACAAGTGAATTAACACTGTGCCAGTCACCTGCTAGGACATTGCCGAAGGGAGCGTCTGAAAGACTAAGTCCGAAGGATGCAAAAACCTCTGTGAGGTAAATCACCTGACGGTATGTGCTCGCCAGCGCTGGTTTTTTTTTTATTTTGAGTACATACCGTCAGGTGATTTTTCTTCTTTTTAGTTCCAGTTAACTTGAATTCATTGCTTGATTCAGAGTTTAACACTCTTATAGGGGCCCCTGAGGTATACAATCTTTTCTAATTCATATCTAGTTTCCTAGATGTGACAGAAAGAATTGTATAGCTCTTGTTGAATGCTTCACATTCAAGAACCGAAGGTTTGTCGAAGAACTGGTGGTTTGCCTATTCCTATTCCTGGCGCCAGGACACACACACACACACAACGCCGCTCAGTTTTTTTTACACACCATATTATTTACCAAGCCGGCCGCTCTTGGTAAATAAAATCTTGGATTGGGCGGATTCGAACCGGCAATCTCAAGATTACAAGGCCTGTGTTATCTCCCTGAGTCATACGAAGATAACAGTTAAACATGACTAATTACTGAGTGATATGTGATCCGAGCGCTTCGACGCTTGCGCTTCGACGCTTAGTCTTTATGCTAAGTCGGAAGGATGCTTAGTCCGTAGGACGCACTTCATGTAAGTCAATCATTACGCTCACATTTTTTAATAGGTTGACCTGAGTTAAGTTCAGACCCTCTCCTTCGAAAGTAAGTTTTAATTTATCAAATAGACCTATGTTATCTCCAAAACGAAAATACATTACATTCGCAGGTTTGATATAAGCAGGTAATTTATTTGCAACAAATCTAAATATCGGTCCTTTCACAAAATTTGAATATACACACATATCAAGGGCGTCCTTTGGACTTAACGTCCCTCGGACTAAGCCTTTCGGGTGTCTTTCAAATGCTTGACCTGAACTAAGAGTGACTCCCTTCTGACTTTCCTCTTTGAATATAGTTTCTTTACCCGACTCTCTAACAGCATATTGTGGAATATCAAATATTTTACCAGGATGGGTTATTATTAATTTTACAGGACTATATACCCTTGTTTCATTATTATTCTTCTCAAATTTAAATTTGTTTATATTAAAAGCTAGCGGTACTTCTTCTATGAGATTTATTTTTTCTTCTTCTATAAGATTTTTTAAGTTTTGAATAGCAAGTACACCCCGGATTAGTAAACCTAGATTAATTTTACCAGGTTCTTTTTTAATAAGAGAAAGTCCTTCATTCTCAGAGTTTAACACCCTTGATTCTATTGCGTCAAATATTTTGTTCACTAATTTATCGTTTTTATCAAATTCAACGCTAATAGAACTCATTTCTAAATCAATTTTATATTTTGGTGCCCAGTTTTTTTTTCTGTTTCTAGAATATTTTTAACTTTATATATGACATTCTTTTGAATATCTTCAGCTGAATTAAGACCTTGACCTAAATTAATAGTTATTGTATACTTTGTTAGTGTTCGGGAGTCGACCTCGACGAGATCGCCCGAATCTTAAGAGATACGCTCAGAGTTGAGCGAGAAGCGGTGTGTGACGCGAATCCGTAGATCCGCTGGAGGATAAGGAGATTGAGAAAAGAGTCGAGTGCAGATCGTTTCAAGATTCGTTTAATTTTGAATAATAGGAGCGAGCGACGGCACGTATTCCGCGACTCCGACGGAAATCTTCAGAATGTCCTGTTACTGACTGCCTTTGACGCGTATCGGAAATTTTGTAGAGCTTCTTGCTAGAGGCTCTCGCGAGAACGGATATCTTGCACGCGGACGCCGGATGTTGCTTGGCGCGAGGCAGAGGACATTCGCGGAACGGTTAACGCGCGTCGACTCTCGGACTCCACACTCTTAACAATTAACTTTCACGATGTCTTAGCACTAACTGAATTGAAGAATACAGTTTGAGATATGACCGAATTGACCGCCGCAAGAATATGTATGCGATCGTATGGCGAGACAATTCGGAACGAATTTGAGACGAATAAGCCTACTGCGTACGCGACACGAGCGAGAATAAGACACGAAAGAATATCATACGAGAAATGATGATATTCGAAACTATGATCGATTGCTATCAACCAGCTCGAATCGTTGTCGTAGGCAAACTAAATAACGACGGAACAGAGTCGCGGTCGACCGATTTCTATAATAGGAGATTTTCGGCACCAAATGTTCGAGAATCGAGGTGTTTGTCACACTTTTTCTTTGCTTTGATCCCGCGATCACGCGCTGATCGGCTGATCGCGACAATGTTTATTCTCGCTCGGGTTTTGATTGCAGCTCTTACCGTTCAAGTTTGTCGGTTGAATTTACAGTTTAATTTTATCGACTAAATTAAACGTTTCAATCTTGAACAGTTAGTATCCTTCGGAGTTAGCCTTCCAGACGCCTTTCAGGCGCATCCTCTAAATTAAGTTCTTCCGGCACAAATAAAAATGTAATTTCAGATGATAAAGCATCCTTCGGACTAAGCGCTCCCTGAACTAAGCGTCCTTCGGACTTAGCCTTTTCGGCGCCTTTCAGGTGCCTCTCAGACAACCCTTTGACGCTTAGACTTTCTGGCGCGTTATCATCTCTAGGAATATATATGTATCTACCAATCCTATTTCACCATACTTTATGTGTTTAAATTTATCAAAACTGAAGGATACCCCATCTTTTAAATTTCCTTTCAGTTTGTGCAGCATTTATTAGCAATTATAAATTATAAATTTATGTATCTAAAGATTTTAATTTAATTAATTTAAAATTAATTAAAAATATTGAACTATCATTCTACTCATAACCATATCATAAGCTATAGTCTTTTGGTTTACAAATACTATGTAACAATTTAATCCCTTGAAAGATTTGGAAGAATCAGCAATTAAAATTTTTGGTAATTTCTCCACAGTGGAAATATTCTTTGGTTTATTCCTCCAATCAATATTAAAGAAGCAATTATATTTTATAAAATTGTCAACCGTGTGAAACTGAGAAATCATTCTATCAGGGCCATACAATGCTTCATCGTACTCTGAACTTGATACAACTCGTAATAATCTCCTTTCTCAATTTCATAATTTTGAGGTTCGGAAGGATGTCTTTCTTCTCCATATATAATAATATTTGAATATTCTTAATATTAGCATGATCCCAATTTGTTGGATTCTCATTTTGGTCGTACAGAAATTTATCTTTTATAAAGAAAACAAATGCCCAGTTTGGTTCCTGAGTAAAAACAAAATCATTTAAGGGCATACGTAAAATATTTAAATCTGGTAATCCTCGATATTCTACACACTGAAAGCATTTATATGTAAACGCATATTTACCAGCTAAACTAAAATGTTTCAATTCATCTATCAAGTTTGTCGTAATTTCATCATATTCAATATACCAAACTTTTAAACGATAACTTTCTAAATTAATTTTTCCGCGAGGTGGGGCTATTTCGGCGTCACTAAACGTAAATAATGAATCACTCAAATCATCTTTTAAAGTCATTACAATGTGTATATCTACACCAAATATAGGCCCGCTTATATCATCAAAGAAACCAGGAATTAAATCTCCCATATCAATTGTAGGATAAAACAAACCATCACCCTTAATCAAACCATATTTTTCTCAGCGATAAAACCGCTTGCTTGACCACTTCCTTCACCTTCGTTTGAAATATTAGCACGTTTTTTCAATGTTCTAACATGACCAACGTTATAATTATTATCCAACTCAGTATTGAACATTGAAACCTTAATCAAACTCCACATGTACGCAAAATAATTGTTAACTAAAAAGCTAGTTGTATCTTCAGGATAAGCACTTCCATCTTCCTTTGTAACTCGTATTTTTGGTAAATTTCTTGTTTTGTTTGGTATAAAACCATGTTTATCATTAAATTTTATATGAAAATCATATTCCTTACCATGTCTTTTAATTTCAGGATAAATATACTTGTATTGTAATTTCACAATTTTATCTTGATATTTTTCAAACAAAAGGTCTTGATGTGAACTATGTTTTGATGTCATTTATAAGATTTATTTTTTTGTATTTTGGAGCTTTCAATTTGCTATCTAAATATGTGTTATATTTTACGTATGTAATCTTCATTTACCATTTTTATTTTTTTTATGCTCGCGCATTGATTTTGTTTTTGTCTTACACTTTAGGCAATACATCAATGTCATTTACTTTCAGACGCGCCAGAAAGGCACCCGAAAGGCACCTGAAAGGCTTAGTCCGTAGGACGCTTAGTCTATAGGACGCTTATAATATAAAACATCCTTAATATCACATATTCCAATTGTTTTTATTATATCTTTCCATTTTATTTTTTTAACTCCCAACAAATAAAGAACTATTATACATAAGTAACCACAAATAGCTGGATCACCTTTCTTTTGTACTTTCTTTGTATTCATAATGAGTCTATTGTCCCTGAAATAATTTTTCAATTCTATAGGCGCATCTCCCCCCACAGAATCAAAATAATATATATGATTTTTATTTTTGAAATAGCAAACCCAATGAAAAAAAAGATTAACAATACCACACTCATTTTTTCTAATTTTCTTAAGTAATTCATTTAAATTTAAATAGACGTTTCTAAAATTAAGTATTTTAAGTTTTTTTACATATTGTTTTATATCATCATCTGATAAAGCTTTTAATACTAAATTTTTAACTTCTTTTTTAGATAGGCTGAGTTCTGCACCTTTATTATTTTCCATTTGTCTACATACTTTATTTGCATTTCTAATAGATAATGATGGAAATAGTCCATAATAATCAGTATTTGTTTTTAAACATGTTTTGAATTCAATTTAATTTTTTCACCTGTATCATAAAACCAAGCTTTCTTCAATTTTTGTTTTTGATAAGAGGATAGGTTTGATTCCATTTAATAACGATATTTAAAGAGTGATAGTTGATATTTTGGTGTGTTGAAAGTTTCTTCACGCGGGACATCGAAATTATAATGTACAAATGGCATCATTTTATCTGCCCGTATTTTATCTATGTGAGTTAGTTCTTCGTCCCGTCCTTCGGATATCCTATTATTTCTAATCTGTTCTTTTTATGTTTCATCCAGAAATTTGTTCTCTTTAACTGTTCTATATATATCCATACCCGAACTCATAAGATAATATAAACCAGCAAAAATCATTGGGAGAGTTGCTAACCAAGGAAAACCCCCTAAATTCTCAATAGTCTTGCTTGACATCAATCCAGCTGTTTTATATGGATGATTTTGATCTTCATAATATTTTAAAATGTTCTTAGCTAATTGTGGATTTTTTTTATATATTTCCAATGCCCTCTTTAATAATAATAACAAATCTTTTTTACTCATGTATTCCATTCCAAATTTTGTTTTTAATTTCATGGCATTTGTAACAACCCACGCCCAAAATCTTTCCGACTTACTAGCATCTGGTGACAATACTCTCATCTATGCTGCTTCTTGTAAAGTTTTACCTGCTTTCTTTATTTCACTATAATCTACATTTGGGTTTGTATAATAAAAAAGATCGTGTTGTTTGCAATGTTCATCTAAAGGATTTATTCCTTTCCACCCCTTTTTTAATCTTTCCTCAACATTCGTAAAAGGTCCACAAGTATTATATTCCAGTAAATGCATTTCTGGAACCTTTCCGGTTAGTTTATTTGAAAGTTTATTAATAAAACCACCCCCGTTTTTACTTCCTTTTCTAATTTTTGACTCACCCATTTCTTCCCATAAATATCTCAAAATATATTCCCATTTTGTATATTTATTTGAAGCTGGTCCTTTGCTAGGATCATTATCTTTATAAATTGCATTAGTTTTATAAATTATATTCTTATACTTTTTTATAGCATCTTCACCATAAATATCTTTGAAATTATATGGTACTTTTTTTCTGTTAATAATTTTATTAAAGGATTAGTAAGTTGAGTTACTATTTTTATATTATTATCATCATAAAAAACAAGATTATCATTTTGTGTTACTCTTACAGTTTTATTCCCTAT
This sequence comes from Formica aquilonia x Formica polyctena, assembly GCA_907163055.1. Taxonomy (NCBI): domain Eukaryota; kingdom Metazoa; phylum Arthropoda; class Insecta; order Hymenoptera; family Formicidae; genus Formica; species Formica aquilonia x Formica polyctena. The sequence goes on from CAJQTV010000495.1 coordinate 45,491, forward strand.
CATTAACCTATCATCATTGTCTCTGTCACGCCAGAATCCAAACGTTTCATCATAAAGATGGTTTTCATATTTATTCCATAAGGGGCCCCCTTCTTCTTTAATTCTTGGTGACACTGGAAAAGTTGATTTTTTAGGTGAATGGCTCGAGCTAACAGATGGTACCGCGTCCAAAGGATGCTCGAAGGTCTCTTCAAATACTTCATCACTATCGTCAGTCTTTGTATAACCTTTAAGGATTTTTATTATTTCTTCAAGTTTAGTATCTTGATAAGGTTGTACATCTGCGGCGTCCTTCGGACTAAGCGTCCCTTGGACTAAGCATCCTTCGGATTTAGCGACCCTTGGACTAAACGTCCCTTGGACTAAGCCTTTCAGGTGCCTTTCAGGCGCAGATTTTAGACTCGAGTCCAGTTTATCAATCAATATGTTAATTTCTTTATTCGTTTCATCCAGTCTAGAAGTTATTGGTTTATTTTTTTCCTCTAAATCTATACTTTTTTTAGTATTTAAATTTCTTGCATTTTGAAATGTTTTTCTTAATTCGTTTTGCTTCTTTTCTATTTCAGCCAGTTTTTGTGGAGTTGTACCCATCATTTCATATGTACTTTTAAATGATTTATTTCCAAAATTAAACCCCGTTTTCATGTTAAAAACTGGAGATTTGCATTCAAGAACCGGAGGTTTGTTAAGTGGTTTTAACATCTTATGAGTACAGTCTGTATTTAACATCTTATGTGTACAGTCTGTATTTAACGGTTTTGTATTTGACGACGATGGTGAAGCATTCGACAATTCTGAATCAGTATTTAACAGTTGTCCTTTGTCGAAGAACCGAAGGTTTGTCTCAAGAACCAAAGGTTTGTCTGATACATTACGTAAATTTCTTCCCATTTATAATAATAATATTAATTCATTATTTTTTGAAAGAAATATTTATCATTTTTTGTTTTATCAATTCCCAAAAATCCATGTGGTTCTGACCAAGCTTTTTTACAGAACTTACAAAACTCTACATACGTTAATTCAGAAGCCAATTCTTCATGTATTTTTCTGAGATTATCTCCAAACTCATTAAAAATAAACCACAGATTTGAATTTTTTCTAATTATAGGGTTTATTTTAGTGTATTTATGATATAATCCAAGAATACTAATATTTTTATGCCTTCCTTCACAATAATATCTTATTATTTTACTTTAATCTTTCAACATTCCATCATCAAAAATTACTGAACTATTTGATGCACATTCTTCTACCGGTAAAATTTTTTCCCAATTACCCTCAAATAAATAATCAATATCATATTTATCTTTTTCCAACTCTTTCTCTAACCCTACATAAGTAGGTTGGTCTATAGATGGACTATAAACATATAATTGCCTATATGGTAGCCATTTGTTTGCGACAAAGTTAGTAGATAAAAATGTTTTTCCACTACCCGATTCTTCTAAAATTATACCACGTACTACATCTGGAAAAAATCCGCCACCCCTTTTATATTTATCTATAAAATTAAAATGTTTCATTTTTAGATGATGTTTGGACATTTATTAATAATAAATGGAAGAGTATTTCAGAAAACAAATGTTTATTTTCTTTATGCTCGCGCATTTATGTTTATCGGAAAAGTTATAAGTATTTTTTTAAATGTAAAATTGGTATATTACTTAGTAAAGCAATATTTGTGGCATCAAGTTTATCAGGTATTGCTGTCACACCGTTATTTGTAATAAGTGTCATATCTGTTATAATTGAAATATTAGATAATGAACTCAAAACATCATGAAAACCATACGAAAGCAAAAATCCTGCAAATTTAGAATCGTAATTGTCATGTTTCATGTTCATGATAACAATAACAGAAGGCGCAAACGAAACAACAAATGTCATATATAACCATTAACAATATAGAGTAAAATGACGGCTTTACTGGAAGATACCAACACGTACACAGTAATTAAAAAAGATCCAACTAGGAGAATTATTGGTGGCCTTCTGAGTTGCTCACACCCTGGAAAAATCGTGGCTACATTTCGTGCGCCACATATAAGCGCTTGAATAGTACCGATGACGTATTGCCGAGATCCTATGGATTGCCAAAAATTCATAAGGGGCATTGCCCAATACGGATTATTGTGTCCACGAAGGATAGTCGTTTTCATGTATTTGCGGAATTTTTACATAATTTAATCCACGGCTCCATCCCCATAGCAAATAGTTACATCGCTAACAGTTTCGAACTAATCAATAAACTCAAAGGCACACATATTGATGGAGACTATAGGCTCATTTCGTTGGATGTGGTCTCCATATTTACCAATATACCATTAGATTTAGCGATAGAAAGTGTATCAAAAAGATGGAGCTACATAGAGAAAAAGTGTGATATGAATTTATAATGGCAATCCGTTTTATTTTGAGCTCCACGTTTTTCGTCTTTAATGGCGTCTGTTACCAACAAACTTTTGGCATGTCCATGGGCTCTCCGCTGTCGCCGGTTATTGCAGACATCACCTTATAAGACTTGAAAAATAGAGTAATGAGACTCTTCTGTTTAAACTCCCGTTCGTTTTTAGATATGTCGAGATTGTCGCGTTGGCGGTCCCTTCCTCTATGTTCGAAATTGTTTTCAATTCTTTTAATTCCGTCCACCCGATAGTTCAATTCACATTCGAGAAAGGGGTCGACAACATTGGATTTTCTAGACGTCACAATTATTATTAGAGATTAACATATTGAATTTGAATGGTATCACAAGCCTACTTTCTCGGGTAGATATCTTAATTTCGAGTCTCAACATTCTCTCTACCACAAAAAGGCATCATCATCGGTTTAATTGATAGAAGGCTTTCTCATCCAAGATTTCACCAAAAAAATCTTAAAATGGTAATTTTGATTTTAGAGAATGGTTATCCGTTGACTCTGATTTTCCAGATGCTTCATACACGGTTGAAAAAACTTTTCAGAGCTAAAGAACAAAATTTAAATAGTGTAGTTAACAGCAGTGTGGATAATACAGGCAAACATCCGTCGTTTTTCAATATCTCACACGTCTCTGGCTTTTCTAAACGATTTAGTCGTGTGGTCCGTGATTAAAACGTAATTATGTCTTACATAGACATGAATAACAAGCTCCGACTTATACGGACATTTAAAAAAAAAATGGTTTTTCGACGTTTTGGAACATTCTAAACATATTAGCATAGAAAACTGAAAAAATAATTTTGTCACGAAAACAAAGCTTCCTCTATAAGGAAGCAAAAAGGTTGAACTGAGTACAAGACGGTCACCTCTGCAAGAAATTTTCTATATGTATATGGGATGTTATTAGTAATATAATGACATTGCTTCCCGATGCTTTTTATTGCCAAATCGTTCGGGACGTTAATAAAAAGAGAAACTACATCCAGCGAAACAAGTTGATGGTGTTCCTCTATAATTCTGGAACTCAGTTTCTCTACAAGGTCATAATTATTATTGGCGATGTGAGCTTTAGTAATGCTCTTGAAAATAATATTGTGTAAGAAAGAAGCGAAAGCATGTAAGAGGCTGTTAAAGATAAAATGATAATTCTCTCTAAGAGAAAATTTTTCTTTATAGATTTTTGGAAGGCCGTACGCTCGCGGAAGAACTCTATCGTTAATGGTTCTTATTACTATAATTATCAGTAGATTACTACAGTAGATTTAGAAATAATGTCTATTTCATATTACATTAACACCCTGTTTTATATTCCTTTTGTTTTATATTCCATATTTTTTTTTATTTAAATGCTTAAATTATTATAACATTTTTTAATATTAATACATAATAAAAGAATTAAATTTTATAACGTGCACGTTTTTTTAAATTTTCTGAAACTATTTATTCCCTTTTCTCTTCTTCCACTCAAAATCTGGATGCCTGAATTGATTTAAAGTGCAGAAATGTTTTCAAAAAATGCAGTTAAAGAGGAGAATATAGCAGGTCATTTAAATTTATTGTGAAGAAAAGATCATTCTCTTAAACACGATCAAATTCCGATTGAGCTCGATCAACGATAAATTCAACTGACATGAGATAGAATTGTCAATTCATATCGTTCCTAATCTCTCCTCTCCCACATGACAAACAATAAAAAAATTTATCTGTATTAAGAATGAAAAAATACTGCAAGTATCGATGATGAGTTAATTGCCAATTAAATTAATCGGAATTTGATCGAGAAATGGGCTTTCATACTATATCTTGCCTATATCTCGCCCGGTAATCCATCATTTCGCGACGCGGTCGTTGCCAAAATATTTCAAGTACTTTGATATACAGGGTGCGGCATTTATAGTGACGCGGGCATATTTTTCGGAAACGAAGTGAGATATCAAAAAATGTTTCAGACAAAAGTTGCATGGTTTCGAGGGGGCCATATGATAAAAATATGGATTTGACCTTAAGTGGTCTTTTCAAGGTGAGGCCAATGTGGTCGATGTTTTCTTAAATGGAACTCCCCATTTTTTATTACATATTCTTATAGCTTATCCCGAGAGCTTTCCAAAACACTATAATAAAGTATATTTTTATTAAGTACTTTTTGAGTTATTTTATATTTTAATCTGACATATTTTGATATAACAAATAAAATATCTCGTAAAATATTTAGTTTTCGATAATCTTACCGTAATACTTTTATGTACAGAATAAAGGGCCCACGAGTGGGCCCTTGAAAACACGCATAGTAAAATATATAAGAAACAATTGTCACAGTTGCAGTTTTTAAACAAACAAAAAATATAGAAAATATATATGTTTTGGTAAAACTTGGCTTGAATAGTGACAAAACTAAAGTTTTATAATTCAGTAATTTCCTAATTGTTTATAATTTTCTTGTACAATAAAAAATTATATATTGCACGTTTTTTTTATTTGATTGCTTTTCTAATAGATTATATTAAGAGAAATTACAGAAAAAAATTTATAATATTTATATAATATTTATATTTACAATTGAATATACAGAGTGTCCGGTAAAGATTGTGCCAACGCTTGTGAGCGGGTAGAGCACAGTAAACTGAACAGAAAAATCCTTTACCATTTTGCGATTTTCGTAATAATTATTGAGAAATTAATTAAAAAAGATCGACCAATTCGCGTGAGTATAAGCGCGCAGTAAAAAGGGACAACCCATTGATGTGTGGTTGCTAGGACCCGGGAATCCATTATTATGTACTGCTCGTATGTAACCGTTGTCATTTGTAGAGCGCTCCTCCCAAAATTTCGACGCATGCCTAGCGACCACAAACTTTTGGATTGTTTCTGGGCCGTTCTTTCTCGCCGCGCGCTTATACTCACGCGAATTGGTCGATCTTTTTTAATTAATTTCTCAATAATTATTACGAAAATCGCAAAATGGTAAAGGACTTTTCTGTTCAGTTTACTGTGCTCTACCCGCTCACGAGCGTTGGCACAATCTTTACCAGACACCCTGTATATGTATCAGTTAACAGCGCCGTCATTGGCTTTCATGGAAAAAAATGAGCATTTAGTAATCGAAAGTTTTATAATGTGATGATATGTAAGATGCATTATAATTGGTTATAAAACAAAATTTTGAAATGTAGTGCTAGAAAAGACCTCATAATTGATGTACTAAACAAATTTCAAAAAATAATATACTTAACAAAAACATTGATTCGACACATGATTAGCACATTTGCATTATCCAGAATATCGATAGAATCACTATTCATAGATGAGCCGTCAAGGATTGTGCGGATACTGATTGAACGCAAGTATTTACTTAATAAAAAACAAAATTATTATGTCAAAAACGGTATTATATGTATTACTGAAAGTGTTAATGTTAGCGAGAACGGATATCTTGTCAAATTATTCAGACTTCATACAAGTAAAGAGATTGCTTTGTTGAATAAATGTTATTATAACTAATAGTTCATTTGGGTAACTAAAACTGTATATGATAATAAAATATATGTATTTGTTACGTCCAGACTCGGGGAAGGATGAGTCGACGGAAGGGCGCAACAACTATCTTTTATTATCCCGAAGTTAAACGTCTCGTGGCGTTTGGAATCGGGTCGAACGAACTGACTGATCTGAAAAGCAGGTAAACGACTGAGTCGCTATTACGCTGGTTATTCAGACGTTTGTTCGGTGGTCCCTTTTCGATAAGAGAATTTAATCTCTTTTACGCGGGATGGGACCAAGTGTGATCTTTCGACTAGGAATGAATGGGGGTTTAATAAAGAGTTATTTTGATTTTTAATTAACAAAATGTAAATTTATTCAGTTTTAAAGTAAATGGTGGATATACATGATTATAAAAAATTAAAATAAAATATTGTTGATTATAATTTCTCGGTGAGTGTACGTGTGTATGTGTGTGTTTTAGTTCGCGGGTGTTACATTAATACGAGGACATCAGTCAGAATGCAAGGGAAAGATTCTGTCGTTGACATTTAGGTTCTGACTGGTTAATACAATATAAAAATATATTTGATTAAAGGATAAAAACATAAAATCAAAATCAATATGTATAAGTAAATAAGTGTATATGTTAAGAACGGTCAGAAATATAAAATTGGTCGCATATGTGTTAGATTAAGATCAGGATTTAAAATTTTCTAAGACTTATTACCGAAACGGGTTGATGATTTAAAAGAATGAAACATTCTTCGGAAAATTTTGATTTAAATAAGAAACAAGACAAAAAGGAGGAAAAGAAAAATTATTCAATTAAACTTACTTTTTTAAATAGTAATTCAGAGGTGGAGGGGTGGCGAATTTGTACGGTGTTTCGCTCTGTGTCTCATGTCGGCAGCCCGATGTTCGATTCGTAGTTGCTCTGGAGATGATGCCAAGTGAGTACACTGGTGGCACAAGTGCCTAACTTGCGAATTACGGTGCAAAAGCACAGAGTAAGACTGCGTGAAGTTGAAGACCGGAGAATAAGTGTGTAAGTCCGTGTATGTCTCTTCGAGTTCTCTTTTTATATCTCTCTTTTCGGGGTGTATTCTAATTTCTAAGAGTGGGAATCTTCCAAAACTTCAACGAATTAAAAATCGTGCCAGTGTCCTCATTAAGCGGGTTGTTTCTCCTACTTTTCGAATTTTCACTCGTGGTGATTGTCGATTGATGATCAGTTCAGAATCCCTTGAGCTCTAGATTTCCTTTACGCACGTGATCTGATTAGAAAAAGTCTTACTTCCTGTAGTTACTGAATGTGTCGTCACAGAAGTTTCGTCATTGTTGATTTAGTTGTATTCATCAGATATTTCGTGAGAATTTTATTATCTTTTCAGTATCAGTTTATTATTCCGCTGGAAAATTCTATTGCGAGGGTATTTACTGATTTTTATTTATTTTTAGGCGACCGGCGCGGTTTCGTCACCGGTTTCTCGCGTTTTTCCCACGGTTACTCATAGATATAGATATTGACAAGTGACTAAATGTTTAAGGAATGTGTGGCGCAAGATGCTCTTTTTACCGAACGACTCATTTTTATCACCGATCGATTATCATTGCCGCAACTTCGCGGAAGGAAGGAATCGTGGAGTCGCCAGGACGTAACATATTGTATAATAATAAAATAAAAATATATAACATAAAACACTAGAAGAATATGTGTGATGTTATGAAAAAAAGGAATGTATAAATCTTGGAAATTTTGTTTATAAATGGGGATGTTGTATAGTACAAAATTAAGCTTAATTAAGATGTATTAAAACTTGACTGTATTATCTTTGTATCTCTTTCTTCGCTTTTTTTAAAAATAAGTATTTTTAGCATTAATAAGATTTTGTGTTTATTCTCTGCTATATTAATATATACATATGGTGACACTTGAACTGATTTTTATGTGATTTTTTCTCAGTTCCTATAATCTCTTTATCTTTTTAAATATTTATAATCATTTATTAAGGATGTTCTGGAGGTACCGGTCTAGTCAAAAGTTATGGAAATATTAAAAACACCGATATTAATCCTCCAGAGATCCAAAGAAAAAAAAATGTATATAAATAGTTACGGGAAGTCTAATAGAATGTAAAAAACATAATAAAAATAAAAAAATGAAAAAAATGAAAAAATAAAAAAAATAAAAAAAGTTTTAAGAGTGAATTTACCCTGAATTCAACTTAACAAAGTGAAATTTGTGAAAAATTATAAAATAAAGTAATTACGAGCTATAATTTCACTAATTTTTTGCAATTTCTTTAAAACTATGTTGTAAATCGTTTAAAATCATGTTGCCATATTTTTATTTCTTAATAATCTACTTGTGTGTAAAATATCATTATATTAGTAGCATTTTTTTTTACACTTTGCTCTATAACGCCATAAAGTAACGTGTTATGACTCGGATGTTCAAAAATTGATAACTTTTTATCTAAATTGTGAATCGATCTGAAATTTGGCCCCAAACTTTGAAAGACAATACAAAATATGACATTAAATTTTCATCAACTTCGTAGCATTTTGACAAACCATCCAGAACATCCTTAATATAATAAGATTTAATAAGAATGTTATAGCCCGAAAAGGCTATATACGAATTACTAGATACATATTATTTTAGAGATATATTATTTTATACGATAAACATGTAATTGCGACAGAAACGATATGGATACCGTTGCAACAGCCACTTACTTGGCTATACTCAACTGTACGCGAACAATCAATAATAATTCAATGCGAAAATTATAACGAGATTAGAAAAGTAATTAAAGGAACAGGGCAAATTACTCTTCAAAATAAATGTAAATTAATAACAACAAAAATGACGATCCAACCAAAAGAAGTCATACAAGGTAACGAAATAGAAACGTATTTACCGGAAATTAATATTACATTTATACGAGACAACACAGACATACTAGACACGAAACAACAGAATATCGTACAGCATTCAGAATTAACAGAATTAAAAAAATAAACTAAAGGATATAAACAACGATTTGCAAAATACTAACGACAAATTCTTTACGAAAAAACAATTCGTATATCCTATGGCGACAAGCGGAATAACCACAATAATTATAATAATATTAATAATTTATATAATTATAAAGAATAAAAAGAAACATACGAAACGACCGTCAGTCAGGATATACGAAGAAGACAAACCACGTATGCCATACGGATTCCCAAAACCCATATTAAAACGTAGTTTAAGTACACGATTTTAAATAAGTATAGGAATAATAAGAAACGATTATACCTCATATTTTATACGGGAAAAATGTTGTACATTAGAATAAGAAAAATAATTTTGTTTGTTTTGCGAAAAACGTCACTTTTACACCTCCGTTTTTCTTTTTTTTACGGGGGAGGGATGTTATAGCCCGAAAAGGCTATATACGAATTACTAGATACATATTATTTTAGAGATATATTATTTTATACGATAAGACATTGCTCAACGTGTAACGCGAATACAGATCACGTTACGAACGTTGACCGAGCGAAGCGCTGACAACGCGAGCCACGCGCGAAGCCCGAGCGACCGCGCAATCACTCATTACGAAAACGCTGAAATCAAGGCAAGCGGAATTAATGCGTTGCGAAAATGCAACGTAGAGATCCTACCTAAAAGCGAAAAGGAAATTGCGAAAATGCAAGCAAAGAAGTCCCTTAGAACTCCTTAGCTTACATCCGGATCTTGCCGCCCAAATCGAGCGACACGACACATGGTCTTGTCGCTAACCGATCCCCTCCTGGGAAACCAAGGGGAGATAATAAAAAGACCCATCGCTAACGATCGACGAGCAGTCTTCATCATTAATTAATATTACGCGGGCAGTCAATAACGCTTTACGGGAAACTATTAAATTAACGCCACGCAGTCGGCAGAAATAAATACATAAGATCGAGAAGTGAGTTTCGCGACCGAAACTCAACTCCAGACAGGCGCACGCCAAGATATCCGATATCGCGATACGCGACGCGAGAGACGTGCGGAGACTTTGTAATTAAACCAAGTACGAATAAAATAGATATATATACATTTATTCAGAATACGAAAGTGTCATTTCTTAATTTTAATAAATTCAGTGAACTACTCGGGCGGAGCCCGAATTCCCAAATTCCTTCCGGCAAACGATCCTAACTACCGTGCCTCTCCGGAGGCATAACATAATTGGTGGCAGCGGTGGGATCTGCCGGGGCATCGCCAGAGCTCACTCAAGACCTGCAAAAGACACAGTTGTGTTAAAAGAAGCGGGCACGCCAGCAATCAATTCAATTGAAGTTGACGGACGGAAGCAACAGCCAAGCCTTCCCCAAGACCTGCAAAGCACCCAGGGTGTAAACAGGACAGGCACGCCAGCACACGTAAAACGTAAGCTGACGGAAACCATAATCGACGGAAGACAACGCAAGGACAACAGAACGAGCATCACCACAACAGCTGTAGCAGAAACGTGAGCCGCCAAGCATCGCGACCTACGATAACTCTACGGACAACGCACTGACGCCGGACAACGACCGCCGTGCGACGAGCATCGTCAGCCGTATCAGCCGCCGAGCGAAGGACTGCAGCGTCAGCGACCTACTGACACAGCGAGCGATCATGCGAGCCGTCATAGTATTGTAAGTCCGAAAAAATTTAATAATTATAACTGCGTGAATGTCGGAAGGTTCGAATATACCGAAACCGATAGCGAACCGATCGTGGTTACTGAGCGAACCAGCCCGACGAGCGATTAAATTAAGCGTAACACCGCGAGAAAATCCTTATAACGTGCGAAAAAACTTAGAAACGCAATACTCGAGCGAAAGCGAGCCCGAGTTACCGGAAAACGTCGTCACAGAACGCGAATTTCCATTTTTCACATTGGACGAAAGCCTACTCCCGCGTAATCAAGAGACACGGTAGTGTCTCGCGCCAAGTCACGCGAAGCAAAGACCGCGCGTATAACAGCGAGGCATCCCGGGTATCTATACACGAGTCGGATAGTTGAGAGTACCTTAGATTACCAGATCTGGATAACGGCTGAACCGATCGAATTCTTGATAAGCTTAGTCGATAGCTTGGGTTCGATTTATATAAGGAAAGTGTATTTATTTTCGCACTGCATGTTCTATAAAGCAAAGATATTACGAAGCAAAGTCGAAATCTGGAAATTTTCATGTAAGAAACGTCACCATCTCCATCATCATCATCGTCGTCGTCGTCCGCTTTACGCTATATATGTATACAACACATGCATAGAATATAGTGGTATTATGCTACACGTATATATACACGTACACAACACACATGTAATAATGGCAATGTATTTCTTGTACGGTTGGCGTCTTTGACGAAAGAGTGCGCTAACGGCGCTTCGATGTTACTGCTTGCATGCATCCATACTTGCTTTTGACAGGTATAGGTTAAATTTGCAAAATGCCGGGTGCAGTGTTCGTACGCTTTCATTTATAAAAAAGTGAATATTTGTGGATAGTTGGATCAGATATATCTCATTTATATTAGAAAATTAGAAAAAAATAAAACATCACAAAAGTAATTTATGCTACGTGTAAAAACAGAACAAAACGTCGCAATACATATGTTTATAAGAAATGTGTCTATTGTATAATGTTTATTATAAGATATGTATGTATATTCTATAGATTCAACTATCCAAAAATATCAGGAAGATTTTGCATACTTTTTTATAAATGGAAGAGTGCTACGCTATATAACATTGCACTCTAGAAAATTTAACATTAAATACTTGTCAAAAACCAGTATGAATAACTGCGAACAGTAATATAGGCATACGCAAATAAGAATCTAGTATATTTGAGTGCATTTATTAAAGGAGTGTCATCATATAGTTATTCGTCATGCATCATCATATGTAACTACAGATAAGTATAAATGATATTGGTAAAACGCAATCTGTAAGGTTAATGCATGTCCTATGAATAATTTATAAATATACATTTATTTTTCAGTGGAAGTAGAAGAATTTTTCAATTCCTTATTTCGATGCTAATGCATCGCTTAAAATAGATGAAGCATGTTTCAATATCGTTAATATATAATGTTGCACTCTGGAAAATTTATCTGTCCAATGGATAACTGCGATCAGTAATACAGAAGAATAACTGCAAGTAGTAATATAATATAGACAGACACATGCAAGAATCCAATATTATGTTATACATGTGTTGGAGGAAACTGTTTTGCGACATAATCATACATACAAAGTTCTCCATAACGTATGAAATCCATGAAAATTATTCAACAGGGCCTACTGCAGAGTGAGTTTATATATATATTATTTTATTTTAACTTTAAAATCTCTATTCGTAATAGCTATTTCAACTACAACAATTATATGTGCGTTCAGATTTAAAATATCAAGAATTATTTGTTTCTTTTCTTTTAAATAATTAAATATTCTTTATCAACATTTAACTTGAACATCTCTATTCACAATAGCTATTTCAACTATTTGTAATATATATATTTATAATAATTAATACTTGTTATTACAGGATTAAATAATCTAGAAAAAGTGACAGCAAACAGAAGAAAGATTCACTAAAACGAAATAAAGGCTATAAAAAGTCAAAAACAAGGGAAGACAAAGAGATTTACATAAGAAAGTTGGTGGTAGAAAAGGAAGATAAATGGAGGTATTTGTAATGTCTAATGATACAAATAAAAACTAATATATAAAGTCAAAATTATGTATTTAATTACTTAAAGGAGATCTTATACACATTGTATATTTATATTTTAAATATTAAAAGAATCTTGCTATAAAAAAAAAACATTTTTATCTATAAAAAAACAAAAAAAACGTAACAGTCTTTATATTATTAAAAAAAACAACTCTTCGTCTTAATCTTAAAAAAAATAAGTCTTTCTGAATTATCTTGAGATCTATAATATTTATCTTAATCTTAGGAAAAAAAAACTTTTTAATCTTAAAAAAAAATAAGTCTTTTTCTGAATCATCTTAGAAAAAGAAAAAAAAAACAAATCTTATCTTAATCTTAGAAAGAAAATCTTTTAATATATGTAAAAAATGTTTTGCTTTCCACTTCGACCTCGGCCTCTGCCTCGGCCCCGTCCTCTTTGTCGGCCCGCCCTTGCCCATCTACGTGGTTGTTGTTCAGCTGGAACAAAAAAATTATTGAATTATGTGTGTATATTACTTAATTTATTTTCGACAAAAGGCTTCTATGTTGCTTTTTCTAGTAGCTTAAAATTTATATATTGTATATACTTACTTTCTGGATGATCTTCTCTATTTAATAAATTTATTGTTGTTACTGGCGGCGACTGCAATGTTGTTGCTACTGGATTAAGTCTTGATGATTGCAATGGTGGTTTATTATTTATCTGATGCCGCAATTTTTCCAGTTCTTGTTTCAATTTTTTATTTTCTTCTAGTGCTGCTTTTGCTTCCTCTTTGGTAGCTGTCAGATCTAATTGTATGTTTTCCATTTCATTTTCTAGTTCGCATTCTACTTGCATATTTGTTCTGGAAAAAAAATTGAATTTATTTATCTAATGTTAAAAATCACTTATTAAAAATTCAGCAAATATACCCTTTACACATTTCTTTATATTATATTAGATCGCCAACTTACAACGTATAAGGCTTATGCGATAAAATATGATGCAAGGGCAGTTATATTTAATTAGATTGAATTCGACATGCTGTATCTCTTGATAGTACATCTTCAAAGTACAAATAAGATTATAGCATATATAACTATACGTGTTCAACTTCTATATTCTGCTAATTAGGTATGACTGTCCTTGTAAAACTTCTAATATCACTATTAATTGTCTAATCTAATAATCTAAAGGAGTCTAAGATATACTTACGTTTCGTTTTCCATTACTTGAACTTTTGAGATTCTAGAAAAAAATCATTTTTATATTAATTTCTGTATCGATAAATATATTATGTGTGCCTTAACCTATTAACATTTTAATGAATATTTACTTTTTATTGGTAGCCATCTTTTTTTCTTTTTTCGAATTTGTGGAATATTTTCTGGAATAAGTTGTTAATGTTAATTACAATGTTAGTAAACAATTAATTAATTAGTAATATTAAAAATTTTGTGTCTACTTACTTCTTACTTTTACCTTTTGGCATTCTTCGTTAAAAGTGATCGGACCGGAAGACGCATTCAACAGGTTGGTAGCACTTGAACGTGATTGGTTCTTAGGGCTATCTCAGGACTAATAAGCATGTGACGTAATTCAATAAATAAATATGGTGACTTAATGCTCGATGCTTGTTGGTCCAGGGCTGCGTTTGGAAATATCACCCGAGTGCACACGAGCATCGTTCTATCTTTGTTATGTAACACGGTCACCTCGCTCGACGCTCGGATCGGCTCGTCGGTGTCCGGGTTCGAGAGGAGGGGAGACTCAAGCTTACGAGACACAGTATAGGTAGAAAGAGATAGTTTATTCAGTTAAAGAAATATAGATACAGCGTGCAGGGTCTGGCGATAGCGTGCGGTGAAGGCGGTCGCTGGTAGCAGGATCTGCGTGGCGCGCAGGCGCGAAGCGATGGGCGCAAAGCGGTGAGAAGCGCAAGACCAGTGCGGCGTGCAATCGTTCCCGGTTTTATTTACAGGCGCGGACGGCGCGATTAGAACTAGAGAACTTATTACTAACAGGCCTTACAACTAACGGACTTAGTACTAGACAGGGCTTACTACTAGCAGGTCTTATAACTAGCGGACTTATTACTAGACAGGTCTTATTACTAGCATGCGGTTACAACTAGCGGACTTAGTACGAACAGGCCTTAAGACTAGGATACGGTTATAACTAGCGGACTTAGTACTAACAGGCCTTATAACTAGCAGGTCGAGACTTAGAACTAGCGGACTTATCTCTATCAAGCGGTTATATTTACAGCGCGGTCTATACATGCACTTATAAGCTACTGTCAGGTTAGGCGGTCAGGTATTGCCGGCAGGCTCGAGTGTCACGTCGAGCACTGCCTGAGCAACGGAAGTCGGTTCAACCCGACAGAGCCAAGTACAGCCTTGGCCCCAAGTAGAGGCGGGAGCCGGTGCAACCCAGCGGTGTCGAGGGCAATCTCGACTCCAGGAGCGGTGTAGGTAGGAGCCGGTTCAACCCGGCGGGGTCGAGTGCAACCTCGACTCCAGGTAGAGCGTGTCGGTACAACCCGACGGAGCTGAGTTCAGCCTCAGCCCCAAGAGGTAGTAGGTAGCTGGAGAGATCGGTATCAGGAGCTGGTCGGGATAGGATCTCGTCTCGATGTCGCGGCCGGCCGGGCTTATATACCCGGCCGGCGGCCCCCACTGTGTGCCGTCGGTCCGGCGGTGGGAGTCGGTACCGCGTGGGGACCCCGCGAGAGCGAGACAGAGCGTGTCGGCGAGCGAGAGCGCAGGTAAAGCGAGATAGTGCGTGCCGGTGAGCGTGATCGTGAATCGAGCGGGCGTGCGCATGCGTGGAGCAATATGGCGGCGGGATAGGTTGTGCTGGGTGAATAATTAAGCCATACGTGTCTATATATATATATTTCCGTATGGCTGTACACGTAGTAACGGCCCTGCCGTTACAGTTATTTACTAAAAGTTGAACAAAGATAGAACGATGCTCGTGTGCACACGGATGAAATTTCCGAACGGAGCCCAGACGGTTTTATTTATGTGCGATAGCCCTTACTTTTAAATTTTAGAATAAACGTCGAATGTTGATTGTTTATACGACGATACTGAACTGTGGAGTCTGTGCCTAATAGAATGAAGGATTTCTCTCTCGCAGCATAATATTAAAGTAATTAAAAGTAAACAAAAAATGTAATGTACGCTAAAAAATAGCAACAATTGTATATAAGATATATATTTATGGATATAATAAATGTGTGCAGCTAGAGGTCAAAATTACTAATCTAATTTATATATTGCAGGATAAAAAGAAGATTATAAATAAATAAGTGAATATGCTCTTAAATTATTATTGCGTATACAAGATAACTTGTATAATACATGCATCTTTACGAATAACTTGGGTCTTTGAAAACTAACAAGAATTATATATGAATTATATAGGAAACATTTATAATAAAAAGTATATTTTATGAGTTATCTTCTTACATACGCAATAATGATTTAAGAGCATATGCACTACTGCAGATAGGATTTAAAATTACTAATCTAATTTAAACATATTACAGGAAGGATTTTTTATATAAAAACAAATTCATATATAAGATTTATATAAAACTTATATAATACATATAAGTGTATAAACACTTATACACTTTTTAACAAACATCTATACAGTTCAATCAGGTAAGAAATAAATCCTTAATATATATGTTTTCAAATCATTAGTATGCTCTTAAATTATTATTGCGTATGCAAGATAACTCGCATAATACATATATCTTTACGAATAACTTGGTTCTTTGAAAAATAACAAGAATATTGTTTGTTTAGTTGTATATACAATTCTTAAACTAATTTTAATGATTCAAGTTATTCATAAAGATGCATATATTATATGAATTATCTTGTATACGCACTGATTTAAGAGTTGAATATACAATATCTATGTAGAATTCTTGTGCTAATTTCAACGATCCAAGTTATTTGTACATTATTTTGTTAAAGTAGCAAACTTTCTGCAATATTTACATCAAATGTTCTGTGGCTATATATTTTCCTTTTAGATAACATTCCTGGATAGTTAAATCAGGTAATCACTTCTCACATTACTTTTTATATACACATCATCATATCCAAATAGTATTTATTTATTATAAATAAATTATGAGTGCATATGTCCTTATATGTGTAAGATAACTTATATATTACATGCAGCTTTACGATTTCTTTAGAAAGGAGGACTAGGTAAGATGAAGAAATGTGTCAACTAAATGAACTAACTTTTAAGCAAATAATATATTTCATAAATATATGCTACGTATAATTCTTGCTTAAAGGACTATAATTGTTTCTTAAAGGACTAAGTTATTTTGTAAAGCTGCATGTACTACGCAAGTTATCTTGTACATGTAAAAGCACAAATTATCTTGCACACGTAAGATCATATATGTAATGACAATTTATTTATAATAAATAAATATTGGCCAATTCAATACTATTTTGATGTGATAGAAAAAATAATATATGATTACCTGATCCAAGTATCTAGAAATGCTATATAAAAGACAAGTAGCTTCACTTCTTCATATATATATAAGTAATCTTTCTATAAGATTTAAATTAATTTAATAATTCTTAATTCTGCATGTATTTATTACAGTAATTCTAAATTGCATAAAAACTTATTTATTATAAAATATATTTATATTATTTAATATATTTTGAATGTTATGAATAAATAAACTCATTAATTGTATATTTAAAATATTTATTGAAGATAGATGTGTATTCCCTTGTTAAATTTTTATAGATATTTTTTATAGATGTTTTTATAGATATTTTGTGTGTGCAGAACACGGACACGGAACAGGCTTAGAAGAACAAGGAAATCTAATTTAAATTTTATTTATTTATTTATTTATTTCTTTTTTTATAAGGCTGCTGTGCGCCCGTAAAACGGCTGCTGCGCGCCGATACAAGGCTGCTGTGCGCCTGTAAAAACGGCTGCTGTGCGCCGATACAAGGCTGTTGTGCGCCTGTAAATACGGCTGCGGTGCGCCGATACAAGGCTACTGTGCGCCTCTAAAAAGCGGCTGCTGTGCGCCTCTAAAAAGCGGCTGCTGTGCGCCTCTAAAAAGCGGCTGCTGTGCGCCGATACAAGGCTGCTGTGCGCCTTTGAAGAACGGTTATTGTATACTCATACGATTTTATAGTTATAAAATTATTGTTCGCTTATAGAGAGCGCTACTGTGTTATATATACAGAATGTCTGTAAAGATAAAAAAACATATAATTCTATCGCCTAGAGACAAAAATATAATTATCCAAGGCGAATGGTTAACTGACATGCATATAGAACATTTCGATAATCTTTTACAAATTTATTCAGATTATAAACCTGTCGAAACGTGGCGAATCCAATGTCTTGATACGATTCAACCTGTACCAGAAAATAAAAAACATATACAAATATTACATAGTTCGTCAAATTCATCAGATGGACATTGGGTGTGTAGTTATTACGACACAAAAAACATATTTATTTATGATTCGTTAAATAATAAGAAGCTACACAGACATAATGAACAATTCTTAAGAAGATTA